>JAHQIW010001527.1:0-299276 GCA_019055375.1 Parelaphostrongylus tenuis
AGCGTAGCTCGTTAGTAAGCTACAACACTATGCGTTGGAATGGCGGCAACTAATGTTATTTTATCGACGAATTTTTTCACAACATCGACAAGAACTTCGAGCAGAAACGCATGATTCTGATACTACGAAGAATTTTCTACGCGATGAGATGTTTTACGCACTTTCAGCGCTTTAAACTCCTAATAAAAATCAAGGCATACGGCGAGTGTGAAAGTCTACCTTATTCTGGATGCTACAAAGTGATAAAAATGTGTTTTAGAACACTGGCAATGGTGGTAGTAACCAGAGACTTGACCTTTCGAATAACCACTAACACTTTCATAAAAAATTCCTTTCCAGCAAATGAGATTGATTTCCTTCCATCCTTTCAGAGTCGCTAAACTGGTGTTAGCCTATTTGGAAGGATAGCAGCATCGACTTAGTAGATAAGCGAGCCACCATTGTAGTCATTGTAAGGATTAGATGTGCATCCAATTATCGCAAACGAAGCTAACGAATTTAAGACGATGCATGGCACATTCCTAAGGAAATAATGAGCACCAACAGCTTATCCTTCATTCTTTTGAAGAGATTCCAAAGCAAACACTGACACAAATTAGATACGAATGATGACCAGGCAAAAACATTTGCTACATACAATAGTAGATGGTGACGTGCATGTATCGATGTAGCATATGGCTCAGAGTCAACGGATGAAATATATAGTCTGTAAGATTGATTGAAGCTTCACCGAGCCTGCTACGTCAGAGACATACACGTGTTCCCAAGGTATCGCCCTTTTCATCAGTGGCCCAGGCCTCAAACTGAACCGCTCCATTATAGAAGAATTGGGAGACGTATGTGCTGATAGAATATGAGATTGTGTTATCACCACTATTCCAGTCGATGTATTGCGGCTAGCAGATACGAACTGAACGATCCCGTCGACTTTTTTTCCTACAGATCGTATTCAATGTTTATAGCTAAATTGAAAACAGGGTTTAGTGCAGGGCGCATGCCAATGATAAGTAAGGAGAGCGAGACATGCGAAAGGAGAATGGTTCTGATGTAACAACCTCGGTAAGGCTTCAAACATTCAAACAAACTACACTGAATGTTATAGCAAGGTTAATAGACAGGCAATGAGGAAGATCAACGGGCGAAATCTCAACAGAAACGGTTTGTATGGCAGAGCTTAAATCGATTTTGAGATGAACTAAAGCGGGAGCTTTGTATGGAACAATAAAATTAAAGCAAATCGAGGAGAATGATATGTCATAGATTAAGTGTGCACATCGAAGTTACAAAGCCTCCTACTGGATCAGCACTTGGATACGTAAACTACATATCTTGCTGAGCCAACACGAGATTAGCAACAGTTGTAGAAAAAGGTAAAATAGACAATTTGTACGATTCGGTATCTTTGATGCACTCGACTAGCGAAAAATTTCCCACACATTTTCGTTTATGCTCATTATTTTTCATGCATGCAAGCTTTCGAATTTTGCTTAACTTTGAGGCAGATTCTCGCGGTTATTTTGATATATACAATATAATACATCTACATTCGCCTCAAGACGATATTGTTCCGAGAGAAAAAATGATTGTTGAGGATACGCGAGTTTTGTCTTGCTTTAAGGCAACACTTAAACCTATGCAACACTCGTGTGTCATCAGCAACCGTTTTTGCGCTCAAGAAGATTCCGTCTCATAAGAAATGTGTTGGTGTGGTGATCTAGAATGATTATCTTAGCGCATTTGGGACCTTGGGGCATCCACTCTGCATCTCTTACACCCAACGTGAGAACACACTGACTGCATTATTGTGTTATTTCAAGTACATTATTGTTGTCATTTTCCTATTTATAACAACATGATAAATTTATATTTAACATAATATAGGAAAGAAATGACAATAATATAATTGAAATAGTCAGGTATTAGACTCAATGTGTTCTCAAGTTGGGAGTTAGAGATACAGGGAACGTGGGTTAGCAGGCCCGAAAGGGACATTATCGATGACGAATACGACAGCCGGTTGATCCACATCTTCAGGTTAGCGCTATGAAAGGTGAGAGTTCTAAAGATACCAAGAAACGCTTGTCTCCACAGTTACTCAAACTAACACGTCATCGTGGGGCCCGCACGAACAACAGGCAATCAGGATCTTACGTTCGAATTTGTAAAACAATGCAGAGAAGCGATAGAAAAAAGAGATCGTGAAGAAAGAAGACCAGCACTTAAGGCTCGAAACTGCATAAGCTGCAGAGAGTTATCACAAAGCCCACCGAAGCTTGTAGGATGCTGTCAAATGCTTTAAGAGTTGTATGACAATTTATATAAAATTATCGCGATTTCAACGTGTCTACTTCTTTGGATGTATATGAGAAGGCTTAGTCTTTGCAGACACTACGAAACAGTCTATCGCGGACGAAATTAATGTAAAAATGAATAAAATTCTTGATAAAAGAATGACTGAAACGACCCAATACCCATTAAATCTTGAGGTTATTATGGCATCCTTCCGTCGATTCATGAAAGGTCACGGATGAGAGGATCTATCATGCTATTACGCAGTTCCATAAGTTTTGGCTGTAGGGTGAATAAACACCGAATTTATCAGTAAGAAATGATTAAAATTACACGATTTTGGCAACGTTCAATCACGCATTTTTTAAAAAACATTTTGGTATACACCTCGCCCATACAGACTCTAAGACGGAGCCGTCGTGAGAACAAATTTGTTTGTTACCTATGCACGAATAACGCTCAGGGTAATATTTTTTTGAAGCGGGTCGCAAGATTAATGAAGCTTGGGTCGATGATACGGCTGCAGAAAAGATAAATACGAAGTGGTTTGCAAAGTTCAAAGTTGGAGACAACAGTCAGAATGATCAGTCGCGATCTAGCCGCCCACACAAAGTTCCGACATTTTTACGCCATTCTCCACTAGCACTTACCTGAATGCGCCAATCGAGTAGCAGGCGAATTTGATTCCAAGGCAGTTCCATCTTAGAGCAAATACAGTCAAAATGTATGCCCAAACGCTTACAAGAAAATGCGCAATTGATTTGATACTAAGGCCATTTAATTTCAACTTTTTCTAGTCAATAATATTGGTATTTATTGCTTTAGAGCCAGAAATTAGGGCACAATCTATAAAGTACAAGACACATTGTAGTGAAGTTGTTTGTTGATGAGAGGCAATAGAACCTAGACTAACGTTTTATTTAATCATAATTTTTGCATGCACATCGAGGCAAGGGATCAAGAGAACAATGAGTATGTTCTTCATCAGTGTCAAGCTTCTTGTACAGTTTGAACACTATTGCCTTGACATCTGTGTAACCTTGAGCTGGTGTAAGGAATGTCGCGGGATCAACGCGCATCTTTACTTTTTCGGCCAACCGCACTGCTAGTACACGACATGACTTTTGCTCCATCAGTTCATGGCGATCCACCTAAAAGCAAAGCGTTCTAAAACTAGTGGTATCACGTTGATCACCGTAGCATGTTATGGGTTTGATCACTCAACTATAATGTTTTTATGCACAAAGCAACTGAGAATATTGAAGAATTTCAATGTTATAACTACTTTTTTGCAGTGCTATGGTGTCTCAAATATACCAAAGAAAATACAGTGGATGAGCGAAAATCCGCTCTTTAAAGCGAGTTTAACTCGCATTCCACCTGTGCCTATAACAGGCGTGATCGGGTAAGCAATATCGGTGGTTGGTTGAGGGATGATAGCTATAATATGGACATTGAAGAATGATGTGTGATAACAAAGGGTGCCTCGGTGGTGTAGTGATAGGACGTACTACAGGTGCGAGTACTACGCAGGTTTAACTCCCTAAAGTCGGTACATTGCTATTTTTTCACCTTCCAGTCAGTTTTGACCCCACTCACAGTTTTTTCCGCTGCGCAATTCTTAGTACAATCAGCACTACATTTATATCTTCGCTTGTTTGAGGATTTGAACTTCTTCACAAACGTCGCAAAGTAATTCTCAAGCACATTTCCTTGAAATCTCAAAGACAGCCAGGCTGCTGTGCTTGGTAGGGCGCTCGTTTTTGATTGCCGGGGAGTGATTTTAGGCTGTGAGATCGATTGGTCAATACAAGTACTCCTGTTAGTCTATCAATTTATCAGGTTAGTGTTTTGATTTTCTCTGACCAAGAACACCTATTTTGGGTTTGACGATCTAAAAAAGCATAAGGGATGGCTTTACTGCGAAAAAGGGACGAAATTGTTAACTGAGTGTGGGCAGAAGGGCACTGATAATCACTGGGTTACAATTTTTTCTGCAGCGAGATTATTCCAAAAAGCGATTCTCAATTAACATCAACTTTGCTCATGAAAATGCTAAATAGATGAGAATTGCTCCTGTGATTCAGCACAAAATTGCCAACAAAACATTTACTCTATGACGTCTAACGTCTCGGTGAGTGTCGTTAGGTAAAAATCAGCGTAACATTTGAAAAGTATAAAACAACTAAGTTCACCATGTTAGGTCGAAAGTGATGGATCAAGGCACAGAAAGCGCGTCCATCATCCCAATCCGATGAAAAATTTGTGACAAATATATTGGGATAATCGGCAAGGCTTGAGAAAGTAATATTTGAAACTTTCAAAAAATTCCTTCAATACAGAAAAAATGACAACACACTAGTTAAATGAAAATTATGCAAAATTCCCAGATTATTGTGGAGATGAGCCTTCGAATTGTTATGTTTACAAGAAACGCTCTGGTGATTTCTAAATTTGAACGTTGTGAAACCAGGTACAGCATCTCTAATGGGATATTTTATATTTTTCTTAGAATAGACGAACATTTTTCGTTCCCTGATCGTACTCTCTCAACTCCACTGAAAAAGACTCACTGTGCTTGAGCCCATGTCAACCGTTTTGAGCAACACTGATACTTCTTCATTAGATTGGTCCACAGCACCTCGTCAGCAGAAACCTCCGTATCACTCACTTCGGGTAATCTCCAATTCAATCAAATATCACGTGGTTGCATCGTAATGCGCAAAAAATGAATGATAAAACTTCTGCGTTTATCAGTCCGTTAAGAACGCACTAAGGTGTTCCTTGCTATCAAGCGTCATGAAGCTAGTCAACTGCTTTACAGTTACTTACGATGAAATGATAATGTATCGGTGTAGTCTGTTCACCCTCTTAGAAAAGTCTCCTTCCACTAGGCGATCGTCGTACGAAGATCATGTTCTATGGACATAAAATTCAATGATCAATTTCGTGTGTATTGTTGAGCATATGTAGCTACTGCGCTTCACTCGCCCATATCATTGGTGAAAAACTCCTTAATTACATTTCATCATTAAATATTATGTTTGCCCTTAATGGAAAGTCAGAAAGCTTATTCGACAAATGAAAAGCCAACCTCTTTATTTTGGCCTGTGCCTCATCACGCTCACTTCCAGTAGCTTTAATCGCGGCAATGCAATCTTCCAATTCAGCTTCGTACGAACGACGTTCACTCTTAAATTGCTGCAGTGAGTAAACTAACAAGAATATTACAAAACATTCCAGAATTTCAATTTCTGTAGCTTCTGAATAGATAAACGACAAAGCTGCAGTGCATTCAGTGTGCGTGTGTAGCTGAGTTTGTCAATTAGCACACGATCGCAATCAAAATTTCACGAATAGGTTATATTACTGTAACTGCTAAATTGAAAAGAGTGTTCCTGTCAATCAATAATCAAATAATTTTTGTCGCCATTGAAGTTATATCTATTTCCAGAGCTTTTTGCCATCCCTACAATGAGCGCTTATATCCCACTGATTTAGATGAATCAATGGTAATGTCATTATCTCCATAACATATAGGTGAACCACAATATGCATCCTTCATTCACAACGGTGATTTGCTATTTTGATTGGTAACTGCTCATGAGTCTTTTCTGTTCCTTCCTAGAATTAATGATAAGCAGATGATATTGCCAGCTATCCTGAACACCCAATATTTTACTTCATGGCTATTATTCGTTGAGAACGCCCATCACAACTGCAAGAGCCACATCACCTTCATCTTTGCCCATTTGTCTCGTTTTTATTTTGGAATAAAAGTTTGCTTTATAGTGAGTTTTTTTCATTGTGTAGATCCCAGTACTCTACCATTCAATTGGCTTTTCGTTTCCTTTTTGAGTACCGTAAAATACAGGTAGAACACGTCTCCATGGAACCTCGCGGATAGACTGGTTGCAAATTATGATAGGGCGTTTGCTATTGATTGAAGAGCCGAAAAGCGTTGGAGCATGGAGTTCAGCCCCACGCGGGCCGACTCAGTAGCACCGGCCATCGGTTCAGGCGATCCCCTGAGGTCATGCTCCCCGATGGAAGAATCGATGCCGAGTAATAAATCACCACAAATCAGATGATGGAATTACCTGCCAATGTAGTGACAGGCAGTCGAGTTTGTGGGTTTTGAAGTAAATCATAATGATTTATAATTCGAAGTCGATTTCTTCATGGAGGAGTATAACCTCAAGGGATCGGCTGAACCGAGGGACGGTGCTACTGACGAGTCCCGGTCGGACTATACACGCGCCTGCATAGCACTTAAACATGCCTCAAAACATGTTATATACTTATCACGTTATTATTGTTTGCGCTACGTCTACATAAAGGTAGTTGAACGAAGAGGTACTTCATGACAGGTGAAAAAAAAAACAAAAAACATGAAAATATACGCGATGATAAGCGCTACATGTAAAACGCAATTCTGTTTTTTCTTCTACTGTGTAGTGAGGAATCCTTCTCTTAAAACAAGTACACTGTTGAGATCTTCAACATTTATGCTTTGGAATGATCGCTGAAAGTGTGATGAAATATCTCTCTCAGTAAAAAAAAAAGCCTCCACAAAAAATGCCGATAACGGTTGAGTATCGGCAGATATCTTTCTGCGAGATGCAGAAAACCTATGACCATGCTCTACCTACTAACAGCTTTGATATATTACTCAAAAATAGACAGTAACAGTATAGGATAAAAGATAAAGTTCTCGACGTCGATCAACCCTTAAGGTGAGCGCTTTGCATTCTACTGTATTCGTAGCATCGTTAGAAGTGATTGAATATAAATTTGGAATTTCGAATGACCCCCGGGGTCCACCGATGTATCAGATCAGTGCTGCTATCCTCCCAAATATGTCTGGCACCAATACGCTGACTCTGGAGAGATAGAAGGCATAGCAAATTTTGGGCGCGTAATCGAATTATCGACCACGTGTGTGTAGCTGTACACCTCTAACCGCTGCGGCATGCGCATCCACTTGTAACAATGATGCCAAAATTCTATGAACCTGAACTACGATCCTTGAAAACAGCTGAGAGCTTAGAAACCAAGCTATTTCGAGTATTGACTTTCAACCCAAAGACTTCCGCATTTGTGACATTTAGACTCTCGGTATGTTACAAGCCAATCAATCCAAGAACTTTAACAACTCGTAACATCGGTATAACCACAAGTGTGCATTCAAAAGACACTTTTTCGCTATACGATTCGTTCTCTCAGTATGATCCATGTTGACGACTGAAAACCTATAAGAACCTGATCAATGAAGAATGAGTATGTTAGTGGCTCCCTTATATGGCTTCAAGCCTGCCTTACAAAGTAACTTGCACAAAATGGTGATGGACTGACCTTTTAAGGATCAGCGTTGCTAGGCAGGCGGCGCTGCGCCGTCGCCTTCCCACGAAACGCCATGTCACCATTATCTGTGCATGTATGTCTGGGTCTGGCTGTCTGCGCCTAAATTTCCACAGGACGCGACGCCGCCATTACACTAGCTGGGCAAGACTTCACGTTGAGCGGCACGCTACGAAACGTACTGTCTGGTCCTCAAGGGGTTAACGAGATCTGACCTGTACCACAACAGTAACTTAATCTGAACAAATCTATAAGGGGGAACATGAAACGACAACGACAATCTGCAAGTTCCAGGTGATTCAGAGACCAAAGATTAGACGAAGTAACGAAGCATAAGGAGTAGCAGAGGTGTCCCACAGCAGCACTTTCGTATAGCTTGAATAACCAATGAAAATAGACAGTACCTATTCGGAACGATCATCTGAAGCACCGTACGCATCACCGACCACAGAGGAGTTATTATTGCTGAGGTCAAGCGAAGTCAGTCTTTCTGGAAACGTTAAAAGTACAAGTTGAAGCAACCTATAATCGTCAAAACAAAACAAAAGAAAAATAAAGTCCTAGTGAGGCATATCGCAAGTACCGGTTTTCTTGTGATGTTGATCCTCATTTCCGTTTTGAATCGAGTCAAGGAATAGGTTGGAGACTGTTAATGGTGAAACCTCATTAATAATTATGTCCGTATTAACAAACTTGAAAACCGTAGATAGAGCAAGAAAAGAGAAATGCAAAATTTGGATTCGAACTGACCATAAAGTAAGGAATTCACCTTTTCACTTAAACCAGCAGCTATTTTACCTATATCGCAATTTACTCCAGGCTTGTAGAGGTTACTACAAGCGTTCCCAGAAAAATTCTCGTCCCTTGGCGGATGAGCTGTAAAATGGAAATGTATTTGAATTAATTCGTAAATTAGGATAAAATAGTCTTCATGACATAGATGCAGAGAACTGACTTCTATTTGATTTTTCAGAGCCCAGTTTCGAGTCATCCAAACGCGGGGGAAATGCTGCGTACTCGGTGATTTCATCGAGACCAGAACTAGGTGCCAACTGCGAAGAAGAACATTTAAAAGGGCAAAATAATGCTAAAATATTTATGGAAAAGATATTGGAGGTAATTAGTAGAAGAAATAAACCTCATGTGATAATCGGTGATCGTCAGCTGTGCTCGCATATCCCGAGTCACTTCCACCAACGGTATGGAAACAAGTGGCCCGTTGGTGTCGTTTCTCGTCTACCGTCGAACAATGCCGGATTTCATACATACCGTCGACGCCAGCACTTAACGTTTTGGTATTAAATATTAGGTTGATCTATAAGTCTTGGTACTAGAGCGATAAATACCAAATTCACAAACCAGAAATAATCAAAGTTGCATGACTTTGGTACCTACCAAAATTTTTCTTTATTTCTCACTTCTCAGCGGAGGCATGATATTATACATATACCCAATGATGTAGAGTGATGTGCAAAACATCTGTGACAAGCGGGACTTGAACTACCATGTTTACCAATCTGGGAGCGCGAGCTCTGTCCCTTGTACTGCCAACGCTTGTTTTACCACTACTCTTTCTACGCTGTAACGCATCTATCTATCGGCAACCAACTGTCAACATATTGGTATGTGCACTCGATATCGACATGGAACCCAGTCACGCTGATAAAACTGGATATCAAACAGAACTCTTTTTATTCAACCACATTTTAGTGGTAATGATATTAAGTACACCCAATGAGGCCCTGCTGACGCAATTGTTTTGCACATCACTCGATATCATTGGGATTTTAGCACCGCTTAGCTGCGCACTTCCTCGCAAACATTTTAGTTTACAACTTGCCTATACTTGCTCTAAGATAAAGCTATCTTGGAAACAAATTCACTTGCCCACTCATGGACTAATGGCGCAGGAGAACATGTTGGTGAAGCTGGAAGCAAGATTAACGGAGCTAACTGTAGACGGCCTCACCACAACTAATCCTACAGACTGTTCTCTCCAGCTTTGAACTTCGCGAACCACTTCCTAGCCGTTCTTCCTACAACCATATCATCGCCACAAGCTCCATTAACCTTGCATGCCTTCATTAGAACTTTCCCCTAAGCACCATTCGTGCATGAGTAGCACGCGAATTTGTTTACAAGACATTTCCATTTTAAATCCAGCACAGAAAAGTTGTATATAAAATGTCCGCAAGAAAATGAGTACGTTATCAACCCATGCAATTTTAATCACTTCTGGATAATAAGTGTAGTGTATAGTGCTTTAGGGCCGAAATTTATGAAACAACCGAATAGCTACAATTCACTTTTGATGAGTGGATCTTATAGATTAAAGCAATATATATGATAAGAAGCAAATATCACCCAAATAATCGTACCCTCGTAAACAGTAGGCCGATTTGAATGCGGACGTATTGTGCGCGAAGTGAAGCGTTCCACATGAGCTTATGTTCGCCTCCACTTGATTCGATATCCATCCATTTGAAGAGATATTCACGTTCCTAATTTGAAACTAAGAAGATAGTATGTAGATGCACCAAAGGGTTATATACGTTTATTTCTTCACTACTACATAACCCCGAGAGCAATGTACCACTCTTAAACGCTTTGTTTTACGCGGTAGCAACTTTGAATCAAATAGTAAAGCCAAAAACGCTTTCAAGAGAAGCTATAGCGTGAGACGAAAACCTCCGAAAAATTTCCAAGGACCTTATTAGACATTGACGGAACAGTGTGAACATCCAAAAGTTAGCGTCTTTAGCTAATACCACCTAACCATGTAGTTTAGATTACGGTTAATTCATACGATTACTAACCCTTTCGGAACCATAGATCCATCTCCTCTGCAGCTCTAACCTCCAGAGTGGAGACAAAGAGATGGCATTACTGTATCATTCTAATTTCATTATTGTTATATTCCTATGTCACATTATAAGGAGCGCATATGACGCAGTAGTTAGAGGTGCTCACAAGGTTGATGGTTCGATTACGAGCTCAAGGCTCATCAAGCTATCCATCCCTCCGAGATTGGCAAATTGATAAGACTAGTCTCAGATTTGCGTGGGAGCACAAGCACCACTGACCCGGTACAAAGGCACACCGCGGGCCACTCTAAAGGTCAGACACGCAGTCAGTCCACCTCAAACGAAGGTAAGAATTGAATACCAATGCATGGCTCATCCTTCAAAGATTGATCAACGCCGAGAGTTTTATCCTGTTCATCCTTCATGTCATATGTAAATAAATTATGTTGTTATAAGTAGGAAATTAACAACAAAATACAACTGAAATAATACAATAATACATCTAATGGCTTCCCACACTCTGTTTTAGAGATGTAAGGGATGTGGTCCACGCTTCCGCAAAGACTAGGATATCTCACCACGTAAACTATCACGACCACATTGATGAGAGATGAGACGATATGGCATCGGTTCTGATCGCTACCCAGAAGTAAATGAGTTAATTGAATGAGAAATGAATTGTTGGGAGCGTGGAAGCTAACCTGACGGAAATTGCTCGAGTAGATTCTCGCCTAAATTTGAAACTCGTAGCATTTTCAGAAGTGCAATATCAGCTGGCACCGTTTTTAAAAGATTACAGCTGACGTCTTTAGAAAGAAAAACTATTATTTATTGGGAATCTAACGTGGATTTCTAGGATATTGATAGGTCATGTGTAGAAAAGTACTGACCAGTTCTGCTAGAGTGGTAGAGAGTTGACGAATTTCACGTGGAATCGAAACCAAACGATTACCCGTCAGTATAATAATTTCCAGTGGTAATTCAAATAAGCCCAAAGGCGGGTAAACAATTTTGTTATTGCTGAAAAGAGTTCATGAATAAAGAGAAATATCTACGTACTATGCATCAGCATCCAAACAGATGTTGTAAACATCTTTAGACGATAAGAATCATTCTCGATGCACTGCTTTTTAGCGGTCTTTTCCGCTCAACAAAACTTTTTTCCTAGCATTCTAGTAGTGCCTAGACGGCCCAAATTTCGATGATTTTGATATGTGCTCGAATTCTTAACAAGCTTTCTTAGTACGCCGTACCAACAAAGATAAAATCATGTTTCACACTCAGAGTGCTTTGTTTTCTCGGTTAGAGTTTGCGGACTACTTTCCATGAGACTAAACAATACCCATTCGATAGCACAAATCTCCGGAGCTCCGGAGCTGAATATGGTTTTTGAGGAGACTTCATAATTCGCTGTAGAGGTGAAAAGAAGACCTGATTTTGAACTCGGAGCTCTCTTGGTTCATAAAGCTGTGAAGGATAAAGCTCTCGGCGTAGATAAATCTCTGAGGGATTTGCCATGCATTCGCTTCGAATTTTTTACTTTGTTTGAGGTGATTGAATGCATATCTGGTCTTTACAATGACCTGCAATGGCCTCCCGTTTCAATGAATCTGTCTTGCTCATCCTCACATACAAGTCTGCGACCAGCCCGCCAGCAATTCACCAACCGCGAAGGTAATGGATGGCTTTGTGAGCTATGGGTGCGCGATCGAGCCATCGACCTTGTGTACGATGCAGAGCATCTCTGGTCACTGCGCCACATACGCTCCTCTTCTCTCATAGCGGTTATGTATAGATAGGAAGTTTATGAACATGTGGGGAAGTTTTGTAGCATTAGAGTGATACAAAAAACAAAAAACATGAGGCTTTTCGCCTGAAAGGGAAGAAAAAAATGTTATCATGCAACAAAAGACGCGCGCCGCTTGCAAAAATCGATCAACTGTCATTTACAAAGGAACGATCAAAGTGACTTTCTCAATATGATAGTTTAAGCATCAGCACCAATATCAGCCGGTTTAACACCTCCCAGTTGAAAAGGACGATTCATGGATGAGTAAGAACATTTTAAAGCAGCTGGACCAAAACGATTGATCACTTTGGATGAACACTACACCTTTCGCTACGGATTGCTTTCATATGAGGAATCTGATAGAAGGCCAATCACAATGATACATACCAAATCCTAGGATGAAGATAGGGATGAGAACAGATCAATTCCTCTAACTATCTTCTGATCCTATAACTCTTCAACCAAATTCGAACGAGCCAAGGATCTACCTGTGATATAGCTCCATGTTAAAGCTCAGGCGCACACCCATTCTATTATTTCGTAATAAATACTAAAAAAAAGGCTACCACGAGAAAGTTATAACTTTATTCACTGTGTACTTCAAATCACGAGAGACTTCAACAGCTAGAAAACGTAGTAGCAGCAAAAACATTTCGTTTATTTAGGCTCGCTCGGCTCGTATCGCCTATACTCAAAGTGCTATTGGCATTTTCTTCAAATATTTTTTAGGAGCTGGTAAACGCAGTTGATGAAGTAACTCTAAGTGCGAGATGGGATGTTGTGGTGATATTAGGTCGTTTTATAAGTCACTAGTGCGATAAACACCAAAGTCATTAACTAGAAGTAATTAAAATTGCATGATTTTTGCATAGGTCATTTGCAGATTTTATCGCGAATATTTTGGTATATGTGCTTAGCTTACTTCAAGATCGAGCTGTCATAGGAAGAAATGCTTTTGCTGCACATGCACGAATGACGCGCAGAGGAAAATGCTAGTGAAGTGGTGAGCAAGAGTGATGGCGCTTAGAATGATAGGATTGCAAAAAAGACGGCTAGGAAGTGGTTCGCGAAGTGCAAAGCTGGAGGGAGCACTCTGAAGGATCAGTCGTGGTCTTTTCGTTCACAAGAAGTTCCATTAATTTTGCGACCCGCTTCACTTTTCCCTTACGCGCAATTCACGCACGAGTAGGAAGCGAATTTGTTCTCAAGACATCTTGATCTTGGAGCAAGTATAAACAGCTAATGCGCCAAAATGTTCGCAGGAAAATGCGCAGTTGAGCGATATCAAAGTCATGCAGTTCTGATTACATCTGGTCAATAAATTTGGTGTTTATTGCTTTTGTGTCAAAACTTATGCAAAGCCTATTATGTTGTATAGTCTGTGTTTTAGGTGAATTTGGAGGCCCGGTTAGCCACATCCAACAAGGTTCTGCATTTGCATGAATTCTTTAATGTGTACAGTGTTCACAAGGATGCTATGCAAAGCTAGATATCAAGCAACGTAGCTCCAGCACCTTCCGAAAGTCAATAATGATCGCCCCGTGAAATGTCTAGTAGGTACATCTTCGATGAGACGTATGGTACTTCAGCCGTAATTTTTTGAATTTATTTTGGGAACATGTACAATTGTAATAACCTTTTTTACGTTTCAGAATCGCGTACTCATCTGGGATAAGTGAAAAGTAAGTAGCCAAATAGAAAGTATTTAGAGAGGCAACGGTGGCCAATGGCTCAGTGGCTAGTGATATTCGAGGCGCACACGCGGTGTTAATCTCTCGCCGGCTTCGAGCACCTCCCGCAAATCAATAATGAACACCACATGAAATGTCCTAACTTTGCTGTCCTCGAAAAATTCACACAGATGTGCTCGAGCAGTTTCACGACATTCACGAAGAGGATGAAATCTTTAAACGATAGAGGAGGCGAATCTAATGTTGAAAGTATTGGGAGTCTCACAGTGAAACAAACTGTGACATGGGTTAAATTAAGTGACAAAGTGCAAGTAAAAAAGTCATCAATTCTCCTGAAATTTTCTTCTCATTTCTTCTTGAGTTTAAGGTTAGATTTGCCAATCATAGTGTTTCATTGCAAATGTTCGCACTTGTGAGTAGTGCACGCATACCTCTATGGGAACGGCGTATGTTACTTCAAACGCACTACTGTTCAGAGGCCTTTACGTTTGACAAGGCTACTTCGCTATAATTCTAATTATTTTGATAGCTCGATAAACGGCGATTTTTACACGATCACGAACTTATTTACTGCAAATGTCTTCTCAGCGTACTGTAGCGACGGAAAGACATTACGTATCAAATCTCACCTGCGGAGTGCACTCTATGCATGGCAAACATTAGTGGATGGCTTCTCATTAGGATTTCAGCAGTCATTCAATGGCTTGAAAAACGGCGACTCTAAGGTTAACCTTGCTTTCTCAAAAAAGCTTCAATCGTGCGGTGTAGGAACAAAAAGGTCACGTTTCATACTCGTGATAGTCAGAACGGGACCTGACCTTTATAGGGAATCTATTAGTAAAGTACAGCATAAAATTCATCAGCTAGTACCCACGCAACGATTGAAGAAGTAAGAATGATTTTGGCAAACTTTTTATTGTCTTCTAATTTTTTCGCATATAAGAGTTTCATACGCACAAAAACATGGAAAGGCATGGAGTATCAAAGTAATAAGGAAAACTTGTAAGATTTCCTAAAACGAGAGAAAAATCCCAATTAAAAAAAGAAAATTGCGCGCCGCCTTGAATCTCTTTCTGCGCAACGATTTCTGCTGCAATCCCCAAAGAGCTATTTGAATTATGCGAGTTCAAATGTGGTTGTGAAAAACCAACTAAGGTGCTTTAACGTTATCTTATTTCATTTTTCAACCCTTTAGAGACTAGGTATTTTCCCAAAGAGTTTTCTTTGATGCGCTGTAGCAGCGAAAATAGTTTACTTTCACACTTGAACGCATTATCACGCGGATTTTCGATATAATTTCAAAATTTTTTATTCGTTTTGTAAAAAATTTTTAGATTTTTTGTATTGGAAGTGTAAAACAAACTTTGTTGTAGCATTCTTTGGGTTTAAGACTTTTAATTTATCTTATATCTACTAATGAACTCGCTCCTAAGCTTGTGCCTAAGCAGCCTAGGCCTAGAAGTACGATGCGTAATATTTCTTTCTCTCTTGCAGAGCTTCATGTAAACTTTCTTAGACAACAAACTTAGCTCCAGAATCGCCAAAATCTCCGCTATCAAATAATCACTAAAATCTCTTACAGATAACCCACAAACCCTAACCGTTTCAGCTTCAATAGTCGTCGTTACCAAATCCCAGTCACACACTCTAGCCGAGCAAAAACCGCGCGGCGAGTGTGAACCTGAGTTTTATTTTCACTGCTACAGCAGAATAAGTAGATCTTTGAGGAAACAAGCAAAGGATTGGGATCAGCGAGATCCGTACTATCGATTGACTACTAAAAGTCCGAGAAGAATCGAAAATGGCATTGTCTACAAAGGTTTGAAAAATGGATTGCGATATCGTAATATAACAAAAGTTTAGAATAGTATCTTTACGTAGTACGTAGTACATAGGAAATAGCAGAAAAATCGTTTTCATGTTTATTTTCGTACTACTGCACCTTTTCCTCTCATGAAAAAATGACTTTGCGTTTTTTACGTGCTTCGTTTATTTTTCGATGGGAACATGATTAAGTTCTTCAGACCAGAGTTCCCCCACTTTCGATAGAAATCACTGTCATTGGTGATTTTCTTCACTTAGGTCTTAGCATAATTGAGCAGTGTTCGTTAGGAAGCAAGTCTGATGGTGTGGTGCGCAAAAAAGGATGAACTCTTAGATAGAGCTCTTTAAGGTGAATGATCTCATCACAGGCCTGCACTTCTAAGACAGGTTCCAGCTGTTGATGAAGGTGTATCCCTTCTTGGAGCGTTCCGTGACCGAGAACGGTTGTGATGCTTGTCGCGGCTCACATGGAGCCGAGCTCCACACCCCGACTCTCTCCGGAAGTCAACAGCAACGTTCTATGGAACGCAACAGCCAGGCTACCTTCGAGATTGCAAAGAGAGTCGCTCAACCAGTAATCTACGACGTTCAAGAAAAAGGCGAAACAACGAACCGAATGCTTGAAGTACTGCGATCTCTACAGTGAAAACACTGTGAAGGCAGATCAGTAAAGTGTCTAAAGTGTATTCCTACTCAGAGAAGCACATGTGGCGCAGTGATTGAGAGGACTCTGCTTGGCACACAGGGTAGGTAGCTCAATCTCGCGTTAATGGCTCACTAAGCCATTCATTCCTTCGGAGTCCGCAGATTGGTACTAGACTGCCCCAGACTTGCCTGCGAGGTTAAGCAATACTGACTCGATACAGCGGTAGGCCACCGGGAGTCGTTGTAAAGGAAAGATATATATTCATTCACCTCAAACAAATTTCAAAACTGAAGACGAATTTAAAGCACATTCTTCAGAGATTGATTAACGTCGAGAACTTTTTATCCTTTTATTCCTTCTCGAGACGTTTAGACATATCATTAAGACATGATGACAGCGATATCACATGAATTAACACTGTCGACGGATATATGCTCTCCTTCTAATGAACGATTTTGAATAATTGAAAGAATGTGGTTTAGTGACATGATCAAGGATTTCATTGGCTGGTAACCAATATGCATAAATATGGTTCCCTTCATTTTTTACACATTTTGTCACATTGATCTACCTCTTTTTTCTTTCTTTTATGATAAAAAAAACACATATTTCGGCAATAAAATCGACCTGATATGCGATTTAATTCGTAGATTATTTGAGAATATTGAGAAGTATGAGAGCAATGGTTAGTGCTCTGCGGCACTCACATGGTCGATCAATTCATGGTCCTTGGTTTGATAATGCTCTCAATGCTTACCAAACTTTCCATCCCTGTGTGTTCCACGATATGGTACCATACTTGTTTGGGAGGATAGCAGCACTGACTTAATACACTAATAAGACACCGCGTGTTTGTTTTAAAAACCAGATATGTGTTCAGTCACCTCAGGCGATGCCACAAGTGGAAACGAATGCATAGCATTTTCTTCAGGGGTTGATCAACCACAGAGCTTCAGCCTTTTCTTTAGTGTAAAGTGCAGTACGTAACACTTGTCATCCGAGGTTGGAGACTCGTTGTTTCGAAGCCACCTATAAATGCATGTTGGGCTCCTATCTGAGTATTTTTACAAGTGTTTCTGAGAATAATTTTATCCATAAAATCTTTTGTTTTAAGGGCTGATAACGAGGGATTGTGCTGCGTTTGCATGGAGAATAATAGCGAGGTAACTTGTTTGATCCCATTCACGCTCACAGTTTACCTCTTCAAATTTGTGTTTTGAAATTATCGATCTACTAGATTTTCTCACAAGTGTTGGCACTAGGGCAATAAGCATCAAATTTATTAAACAGAAATTATAGAAGTTGCTCAAAAAACAGTATGAAGACGGGCCACCATCCCTTACATCTTTCTGCCATCTTTCAGGCAACAAATCAACAATGCCAATTTTGTCCTTGGCTTGCCGCATCATCGCCCTCAACGAAGCCTTAATCGTAATTTGCTGCTTTATGAGTAGGAATTTAAACGCGATGCACAGAGCGCCTTCGAGAACAGCAACCGTGCAAATGCTCAGGATCTGTGTCCACGCGAACAGCGTTTCGTTTCTGCTGAGTTTCACACCGTGAACACCAGTTTGGAGGAGCGGCTGCGCTACGGACGTCCACACAAAATTGATAGAGTGTCCGTCATCGAAGCGATTGAAGAGCATCCGCCATTGACTATCGAGGAGTTGGCCGACGATTTTTACTGTGGTCATGCGACAGTTAACAGAATATCGAAGCAAAATAGATCTAGTGTCTATTGCTTTAGTGCCAGAACTTATGGAAATACCTAGTATTATTATACTATAAACATTCATTCATAGGTATTGCTTTCGTGCTTGCATTCGTTTTGTATGGTATGTGTTGCCCAAGAATTGGAATTTCGTCCACAGTTCAGTTGTCCTGTGTGTAAAACTCGCATCGATCATCCTATTAAAGAATCATGGGAAGTTGCAGATGCTCCACAACTTTTGGAGGTTGCTACTTATCTTAGCAGACTAGCTAAAAATTGAAATGCGATGGCCTTTTTTCCAAAAAAATGTGACAAAAGTTAAATACGTGGTAGTCGTTTCTTGTTTGTCATGAGCTCTGATAATTTGTTTTTCTCGGATTTTTGTATTAATCAGTCTTGAGTGAAATTCGACAATCTGTCATCTCATTTTTGCTGTTGTTTGTGATGAGCCGATCAAATGTTGAAAATTTAACTAAAAGTAAATTCAAGTGTTTTCTGACGTTGTTCCCATCGATTTCACCTGTACCGATCACATTTATCGTATATGGCGTCCAATGTGGATTTATGCTGATGCCATTCATTAAGAGAGTTCTATCTTTGTAAAATGGTTGAGCATAAGAGAGTGATAGTCGAGTATTAGATAACTCTCTTTCTATTGTTTCATGATCTGTATCATCAAGATATTTTGGCTTTTCTGTAAATATTTAGATAAACATTACCCTTGTAATTTTGTGCAGAATTTTAGCTGTGAATTTTGAAATTCGTTAGATAACACGTTTGCTGAAGTGCGATTAATGAGATTTCAAAACACATCAACTGTCATGTAAATTGATTCAAACGAGCACATACCACTTTTAAGCAGATTATTTTATTTAACTTTTCGTATTTTACTACTTATTCACGTGACCTTTGGATTCTAGCACATCGTTCATTCGATTTGTTACTTCACATCTATTGTTCAGTGAGATCACCGCGTTTTCACGTTGGTTCGGCTGCTGCTTAAGTATTCGCTCTTTATCGTATATCTCCCGAATTGTTGATCGAGTTTACTGTCCGTGGAATTAAGAAAGCAATACTACTAGAGTGCTCCCAGATCTTCACCTCAGGTATTTCACAACATTTATTAGCTGGGAAGTTTTCCAAGGCAGATCTAATGGCAATTCCACAACTTCGAAGAGATCAGAGGCCGAGTTGACCCGAAAAACTGTGAGACTCGATCTTTACACGTATTATCGCATTGTATTCCTACTAATGAGTTACCACTGTCCGATCTGAGATCGTAGTAAATGTCCATGATTTGGGAATGAAGCATTGGAGTCTGCAGAGTTGCACTAGCAAAGCACATATTAGCCCACTGACATTCTTCTTCTCCCTTTCTTTTTCAAGGTTGATGTCTCGAACATTAACGTGACCAAATAACACGTCAAAGAAATTTCGTTTAAATGAAACGGTATTATGTCAGAATGCATCCCTGTTACCCTATTATTTGCTGGTGCGCTGGCAGTGTCGAAAATACAGCTTCAAAATCCAGTTTTATAATCGTTTCTTGGAAATAGCCTGGAGAATTACTATGAGGCAATAAAAATACACTAGCGATGTCACAAATCTACTTTAAAAAGGTTGGAACAATACTTTTTTGGTATGATTGTCGATGTCTTAATAAATCAAACTCTCCTCTTTGTTACGAACATAATGCTTGACACTGGTGTGGACTGAACAACGTCATTTTTTTTCGGCTTACTGCTATTAGATCCAATGATGAAAGATTGGACACGAAATGATGTTAGCTTTGGTACTTATAAATGCACCTCATCACTTCAGCATCGCAATGGAAAATCCAAAGGACAAGAATCCGGCGTTTATCAATCTTTGAGAGATGCGCCATGCAATCGTCTTCAATCTTTAACATCTTTGGAAATGATTGAAAGCATGTTTGACTTTTACAATGGCTGGCGGTAGCCTATCGATGTATAGTCTCAGTGCTGCTATCCACTAACACAAGTCTATGACCAGCCTAACACGAATTTACCGTCTCCAGAAAGAGGCACAATACGACGTGGCTAATCAGGCGATTATATACAAGAGGTGACAGTATTCTATGGAGCGACAGAAATCTAAATTTCTGCTGTTTTTTGCTATGCAACTTAAATATGCAGAAGGACCACCTCTTGGTATGGTCGGATCGTCCGTTTACACATTACCAATCCACTGTCGATTTCGTACCGAACTCGCAGTTTTCCGAATTGTGCCGCTTGCAAAGATTTATCGGTTCAGCACCTTCAAAATAGCGTTTGTGATGCTTGTCGCGGCTCACATGGAGTCCGAGCTCCACACCCTCTACTCTCTCCGGAAGTCAACAGCAACGTTCTATGGAACGCAACAGTCAGGCTATCTTCGAGATCGCAAGGGGAGTCGCTCAACCAGTAATCTACGACGTTCAAGAAGAAGGCAAAACAATGAACAGACTGCTTGAAGTACTGCGATCTCTACGGTGAAAAAAAAACACTGTGAAGGCAGATCAGTTAAGTGTCTAAAGTGTATTCCTTCTCAGAGAATCACATGTGGCGCAGTGATTAGAGAACGTAAGAGTATTATGAAAATAATGGACAGAGATAAGGAACTCTGTGAGGGAATAATAGATCAATGTCTGACTCTCCTGTACGACCACATCAGGTAGTTTCAGTGATGCTAGCAATGCAATCGTACTTAGTCACGTTTACACTGGTTTCTTTAGACATTTAACACGTTATCGCAACAAGACATTCTATTGTACCGAATGTCAGTGTGCTACTATGGGTTACATGTTCAAAACGTCCTCAGAAGGAATAAATGATCTCTTGGCGTTGATCAGTCTCTAAGGGATGCGTCATGCACTCATCTTTATCCAGTCCGTTTGGGGTGATGGAATGCAAATCTGGCCTTTACAATGATTTGCGATGGCCTATCAATCTATCAAGTCACTGCAGCTATCTTCTCAATCGTTTCAACTCTCCGACCACGGAATGATGGAAGATTTGCTAAGTATAGGAGCAGAACCGAGCCATCAACCACGGACTGATCGACCACGTGTGTCGCAGAGCACCTCTAACCAAGGAGTGGGACACCTACATAATGCTGAACGTCTCAACAGTACACATCACGATACAAATTCACACACGTTACTTGAGCAGAGAGTCTGCAACGATTAGTTAACCACTTAGTTTCTGAATTATTTGTTATCCCCATAATCTTTCCAGTAAAATAACAATAACAGCTATTCCCTGCACTCGTTAGTTCGCAATTTTGCGAAAAAGCTTATTTGTCCGGCTAGAACTAGCTACGGTGGGTGACTGATCGTTCCAAGAACTCGTGTGATGTAGTGAAATGTAGTAAAAATGATGTAATAAGAGTTGTTCTGGGCAAACGTGGTCGATCAATCGCCGGCCGATGGTTCCACTCCGCACTCAAGACCTACTGAGCAAGGTTGATCAACCACGTATTTTGTAGAGCACTTCTAAGCACTTCGCCATATGTGCTCGTTATGCTTTATTTGAGCGCGGAATCGAACGAAACTAATCGTTGCAGACTCTCTGCCCGACTAACTCAGGTGGATCTGTACTGTTCAGTGGTTCTGCATTATGAAGATATCTCACTCCGAAACGTTTAAAAGGCTTTATATAAGAGTTGAAAAGTCGAGATAATGTTCTGTTATGCTGCAGTAGAATTCTAGGCTATAGTAGCCGCATTAACTCACGTCATTGGTTTTCTGTTAGTTGTCGGCTGCTGCTCTGGAAGAAGTACCATAGTGTTATGAAGTGCTCGGTTGATTCTGCTTGTACCTCCTTCTTCCTTACCACGCAGAAACTGGTAGTTTTGTCTTCACAGTTCAAACCATAAACTTGCGTAATTGAAGTGCTTTTAACAATACCTTCCCGACTGGTGAATGGAATATCATAAGTAGTTATCAGGAGGCGTTTAGGTCAAGATTGTTTCTAGGAAACAATGTGCTTAACTGAAAGAGTGCCTCTTGATTGAAACTTGCCGACATTCGTTGTCCAAGGTACATGGGACTACGCTAGATAAGCTGATGACTGAACAGAAAAGTATGGCACAAACTCTCGGCTTTGAAAATTACGATAAGAAACTGAGCTATTGTCAGTTCACGTCAGCCAATAGTCTTCCACGTATGTACAAAGTGTTCGCATGTTTGTAGCAGAAGTAACAGCATTCCTATCGAAGAACGATGTCTCAAAGCTGGAGACAAGCTTACTTTCTATTCAATCTCTTTTGCAGAGCGGACCCCAGCACTACTTGCACAGGTTCGTTTCCTCGCATTCATCCTCTGCATGGTTTTTGAACACTTTACATGTTCCTTCGGCTAATGTTTGCGAACTTTCGTCTCTGCTGTAGAACGCCGAACAAGACGATTCTCCTTCCAGTCTCGGAGAGGACCGAATGGAGTTGAATGAAAAAACTTGCTACTGGGGGACTGCAGCAATAACCACTCCACTCCCCATATAAAGTTAGAATAACGGGAAGAAAAGGGAACTCAGATGTCATAATTCATGCACAACAATGAGTACTTCTTCTCGGAAACATTTAGAACATCTATTTTAGATGAATTGTGTTCAAAATTTGTTAGTAAACTGTGCTAGTGTTTTTGCTGGGTCGAATAACTTTTCTTTACAATATTCAGTTTTTCATCTTGAACATACAGTGGCATGCTCCTATGGGTGAGCATATCGAAATGATTGGATAAATGCACAAGATTCACCTTAGTTAAGTGGGACAGTATGCAAGAAAGTTTTACTTTGATCCTTCGTGACCACTATTGATAGACATATAGACATATTGATAGACAGGCGGCGTCGCGCCGTCGCTTGGACGGTAGTCGCAGGCAGGCAGTATCCGCATGTCTGTGAATGTACGTCTGGCTGTTTACCCGCCTTTTACGAGACGCAACGCAGCCATTGCAGCAGCTGAGTAAGATATTATGTCGTGCAGCTTGGCTAGAAACGTACTATACGGTTCTTAAAGTGTTAACCGCTCTTGAAGCAGTGGTATGGCTTGATAATTATGTATCCAAGAAGGCGGAGTGTTACGCAAAACTTGCGACCCCAAGCGAGAGTTGAGACCGGAGAAAAAAGAGGGTTAGTCAGAACGACTGTCCGGTGGCGTAGTGGTAGCACGTGCCCCGGTATGTGTGATAGTGGGGCTCAACTCCTGCAAGGAGTTGGAAGTTCTGCATATCATTCAGCATCCTTGGATAAGTTTTCTGAGTAAATTCAAGCTTCTTAGCTGGTTTTTGTTTTCAATGTGATCTATAACAAGGAACTACTGAATCTTATATAAAAGAAGTGTTTGCTCTCATTTCATTATATAAACACAGGAGGTCGATAATAGGTTCAGTGTTAGAACACACAGACACACAGGAGTTGAGAGCGTGAAAGGGGAATGCCAGTCCCAGTGAAACCGATGCAAAGATACGCTTAGACAATCATTACCTGCCGTTCTCCTCAACCCTTTGTGGACCGCTATTGAAGGAAGCGGCATCACACTGATCGCTCAAGCGCCAGTCGCAGGCAGAGAGCATCTGCACATCGATCTCTTCTGCAGATGCTGCCTACCTTGCCCCGAGATGCGACGCCGCCGTTACAGTATTTGGTTGGGACGCGACGTCGCGTGGCGTGATACGTTACGTAGCACGTGGTCACCAGGCATTAAATCACATAAAGGAATGAGATACGATTCACTAGAAGTCATAGGATTTCTCTAAATATTCCATATGAATTTTTCTTAACTCGAGTCAGTGTATATCTTTGAGACACACGAATTTTTAGAGGCTTTCGCCGAGCAGACCTTTTTTCTTCTTTTTTGAAAACTTCTAAATTCTAACAATCGTTTGAAAGATTAAATACCGGCGATCTAAACATTCTGCTTGGTCCTCAAAAGACCTTCTTGGTTGATTGTATGAGCGGGAATAAAATTATGTTTCACACTCGTGTTGCTTTGTTCGTTCGACGAGGATCTGTAAATGACTTTTTGCTAAAACTTTTTGCAGTAATTCGATATCTCGAATCTTGAACAACATTTAGCTCGTATTCTGGTACTGCACAATATTCTGTACATGTTCATAAGCTTCCTATCCGAATGGTTTACAACCTCATCGTGGCTGAGAGGTGTTGCTCGGTGTCGCATTGCGAAGTACAGTAGCCAGTTCAACCCTCCGGCAGGGCCACTCATGCTGACAAGGAGTCCGATGCTTCCACACGGAAAGTCCAGCTAAGAGTAAACCCTACCCGGAATGACAGCTGTCTTGGTAGCTACTGGTGGGAAGGTGGTAATTTCCCTCTGATACACAAGGGCCGGCAAGTAATCTAATGTGATGGCGATCTGAAGAAGCCCCAGCTAGGCCTGACTCGGGACTCTAGGGACAAAACAGCTAACCAGCACAGTCTTCTTAGGCTGGGGCTCGCACCCCTCGCTGAAAAGGGGCCATTTAAGTATCCAAGTAAGACCATATGGCTGTGATGCGTATGCGTCTGACTGCGAAACATAGCAATTTTTCAGCTCTGTGAAAAATTTTCTATCAAACAAATTTAGTTTCAAAATCATCGTTTTGCAGGCTATCGAATGACAAATGTTAATAAATGGGTTAACAGAAATTTCCACGGCTTCTCGTTTTTGTTGATTAATTTTCATGTATTTGAGATTTTGTTTCTATTATCGTTTAGAGCAGCTTCCTGCGGTTATTTTGATAGATAACACTTGAACACTTGTTATAAGGTGGAATTGTCGCGAGAGCAAAAACGATCGTTGATGCTACACGAATATCGTTGCGGGCCAAAGCAGCACTTGAACTCAAACGATGCTCGTGTGGCATTAGCAATCGTTATTGCTTTCTGTACAACTCCACCTTAAAATAAATGTTTAAGTGTTTTATATCAAAATAACCGCAAGAAGCTACTCTAAACCATGGTAGAAACAAAAATTTGAATGAATAAAAAATGTTCAACTGAAACTAAGAAGTTTGGAGATTTTTTTTTCAATCTAGTAATGACCCCAATGAAGCAGGTAGAGCTATTATATTGATAGACACCTCCACAATATAAAAGTTCCTTAAAAACAACTCAAAGGTAATATAGTGTCTATTCTAAAACTCTAGTGAATCCTACGACACCGAGGGAGGGTTGGCCAAGTGGTCAGTGATGCAGGCTATCCGTAAGCAAGGTGCTGGTCCGAACGTCTCCTCAACACTCTCGAAATAACTCAGTGAACGCCTGGCTCGGCTAACTCTAAGACTACAAGGTTACAAATGCCAGGAAGTACTGCGATCCGCGGAGTGGAATTAGGATGACGGATCGTGTAAAGAATCATCTACAATTCAATTACATGACTCGTTCTCACACTTTCTGTGCCGATCTCAGTGCTGCTGGAATTCAATCCGTCTCCTCCATTCATGGCCTGCTTGAAGATTTCATCTTCATCACCTAAGTCTCAGCATACAGGTCGACCACGCTCCTTGCCTTCACAGAGGTAGTCTGGCCGGATCGTTTCTTACGGTGTTCTTTCAGTGACTGTCAGAGAGTGATGGGGGGGAAGGCGAGAAATGGGATATCGACCCCACACCCAGCATCACTAACCAGTCGGCCACTGACCCATCGTGTAAGCTTAGAAATAAATATACAGAACAAATCAGAAGTCCTGTCTACGTATAAGTACGTGACAAAAAGGAACAAGTAGATGTGGCACGTGAATGTGTTTCGACTACTGGGTTGGCAAGAAATTTTCCTGTTTCTTCGTTTGTGCCGACTACTCTCCATGCATTTGAGCTTTGGTTTCTACTGTAGCTTTGAGCAGCTTCTTGTGGTTATTTTGATATGATAAACTCATACATTTGTTTCAGAAGGTAATTGCCCTGAGAGTGAAAACGATTGTTGATGTTATACGAGTACGCAACGACACTAGTGTTGCGCTCAACAGTCGCTTTTGCACTCTGGAACAATTCCACGCTAGAACAAATTTATAACTTCCACACATCAAAATAACAGCAAGAAGCTGCTCTAAGCGATAGTAGAAACAAGAGCCCAATGCATGAAAAATAATGAAAATTTTTTTCGAAAATTCGGGAATTTCTTGCCAACCCAATAACGACCACCACCGAATAAAAAAAAAGTCCCTCTCAAAAGACAATAATAAGAGAGCTTCGCTTAATCACGTGGCTTTCAATCGCTGCAAGACTGCCCGAAATCGCAAAACAAGACGGACAGAACGAGACAAAGTGGTCCGTGGCAAGCTTCTGGTTCTTGAGAAAATATGCCGCTAAATTCAAAGTTTGTTTTATTGATAGAGCAACAGGATTGGAAACACGAACACTAGTCATCTACAAAAGAAGGATAAAATCTAGTATAGCAAATTTAGAGCGCATGTGGCGCAGGGGTTAGAGGTGCCTTGCGTCGTATACGCGATAGTTCGATTCACGTTATAGCTCACCAAGTATCCATCCTGCGGGGTCGATAACTGGTACCAACTGTATGGAAGGTTGAGCAGCCCAGACTCGATTCAGCGGAAGGCCACAGCGAGTCATTGTAAAGGCCAGATATGCGCTCAATCACCTCAGGACGAAGATAAAAATTGAAGACGAATGCATGACGCATCCCTCAGGGACTGATCCACGCGATAGATTATCATCCTTTATGAAAAAATTACTTCAATAAAAGGTTGGCACTGATTATTCCCTGAAGGATGCGTCACTACATCCCTCCTTATTAAGCATCATTTGTGGTGATTCGGACGCATCTCTGGCCTTTACAATAACTCGCAGCTGCTAACGATTTATCAAATCAGCGTGCAATATTCCCAAACAAGTCTGATACCAACTCACTCACCGCGGAGCGATGAAAGATATGGTGAGCCATATGTGCGTGATCGAACTATCGACCACAGATTGACTGAACACGTGTGTGTCGCAGAGCACCTCTAGTCACTGCGCCACACGAGCTCATTACTGACTCAGCTTACTATATGAGGAATAAAATTTAATGTAGCTAAAGAATCACAGTGTCCCACCTGAAATACAAAAATGTTCGTGCAACAAGCGATGACGGTTAAGCAGCCAGCAGTGGAGGACGCGAGGCTTACGGGTTGTCAAAGCAGCTTCACACTCGTCGATGGTAAGGAAGCTGTGATTCATGGGATTTCCTACAGTTGCTTTATCTCAGTTTATTCATTTTTCAACACTTTAAGGACTACGCCATTTCTATAATTTTTTAGACTTTTGGTGTTCTTTCGACAGCTTGAATATCGACAATTTTGATGCCATTTGAACGCCATAGTTGACACATTAAAAGGCCTTTTCACATCGCTGTAGCAGCGAAAATATTGGATCCTTCCATAAGTTTTGGCACTAAAGCAACAAACACAAGATTTATCAATCACAAGTGTATAAAATTGCATGGTTTTGATGTCGCTCGATTGCGTATTTTCTTGCGAACATTTTGGCATAGAACTTGCTTATACTTGCTCTTTGAATGAAGATGTCGTGGGAACAAATCCGCTTGTGATTCACCACGAACGGCGCGTAGGGGAAAACGCTAGTGAAGCGGCGCACCGCACAAGATTAATAGAGCTTCGTGTGAACGGCCTGAGCGGCTTTCAGCTTTGAACTTTTCGCAAACCATTTCCTAACTGTCCTTTCTGTAGCCGTATCATAGCTCAAGATCCATCAATATTGCGCGCCGTTCGCGATAAATCAAGAGCTGATTTGTCCCACGACAGCATCATTTTCATGCAAGCATAAGCAAGTTATATGCCAAAATATCCACAAAAAATTCGCAATTGAACGACATCAAAATAATGCAATTCCAGTTCCTTATGGATTAGTAAAATTTGGTGTTTGCTTTAGTGACAAAACTTATGAAACACCTGATATGATCACATTTCACACTCGACACGCATTTTTAACTCGACTAGGGTTTGCGAATGCTCTGTTTGAACGGAAATTCAGTGGTTATTTGTTAGCATAAATTTGAGCGGTGGTGAAATCGAATTTGGTTTTTGAAAATGCAATAGAAAGTGCTGGAAGAGTGGGACAAGAGTATGTTCCGCATTCTTAGGTTACTCAGACTCAGACTTAGTAACGGGTTTACTTTGCAACACTATATGAAAACAGAAGCCTATGCCGACGAAGCAATAGAAAGAAGTATCCTCTACAATTTCGACACAGGAAGCATAGAAATTTCTACGAGACAGAGGAAATATCTCACATAAATAAGGAAGATGTGCGCGCAATAAGGCGTGGTGTGTGAAACCCAATTTCATTATCTCCGCTACAACACATTTAAAAGGGCTTTACAGAGACCAAGTATATAATGAAATAGCCGAGAATCCAAGCTGCCTAATAACCACCAAAAGCCTGGAAAAAGCATAGAAGGGTTTGTGCCGAATGGGTTGAAAAATGGATTGAGATAAAGGAAAAGTACCTAAACACCTTACCAGTAGTTTCACTGAGTTGAGTTCCTTAATAAAGCTGACAGAATCACCCCATACACAAGTGATTAGAAGTCCATTTTTTTCGTAAATTCAAACCAACTACCTAAAACTCAAAAGATGAAAAGAGATACTCGAAGTTTACTAAGGCCAAAGACACCCTACGCACCTGTGCTTCATGAAGAGTACGAGAAATTCGTTTCGACTGACCAGCTTCAATATTTTAGCGAACTAAACAAAAGGGAATGAGGGGAATACAGAAATAATCACAGAAATGATATATTTTCAAAAAACCATTGAAATACTGACTGATGTTTGCTTCGAAATCCAGAGTGATCAGCCATTCTTTACAGTCGCACATCGCTAGAGTGGTTATTCACCGGTCACCGGATGCGGTAGGGTTGTTGACCACAAGGTGAGCAGCCCAAACCAAAAACACTACCAGAATGGGTCACCTCGCTCTTAAGATCTCATTCTAGACGTCAAGAATTACGGGGTAAAACGTCTAACTAGCCTTAACACTCTGATCCATCAATTCGCCAACTCTGCCTCCGTTCGCAAAATCGAGTATGACAACCTGGAAAATCAGATACGAATTAGTTCGACATAAAATATTCATCACTGTACTTGAGACATGCTCCGAAAGTTCAGTGTTCAGCACGCAACCCCGGAAAAGGGTGAAAAAGTGAGTTCAATTCTCGCCCGGAATAGTCCAACTTTTGCATGTTACTCAACATTACTCAATATGTAAGAAGTTATGTGAGAAGTCCGTACCGCTTCAACTTTTCAATACGGGTCCTTGCAATGAAATTGCATGATTTCAGTGTCCTTCAACTGCGCATTCTCTTGCTAACATTTTCGTATACAACTTGCCTGTACTTGCTCAAAGATGAAGCTGACGCGGGAAAAAATTCGCCTACGACTCATGCAAAATGGTGCATAGGAGAAAATGCCAGTGAAGCTGTGCGCAAAATTACTAGAGCTTCCTGTGAACGGCCCGAGCGCGACTGATTCTCCAGACTGCTTTCTCCAATTCTGAACTTCGCGAACCAATTCATAGTCGTCCTTTCTGCATCCGCATCATCGCTCCAAAGTCCAATAATTTTGCACGCCGCTTCACTAGCACTTTCTCGTATGCGCCACTCGTACATGAATAGCAACCAATTCGCTCTCACGACAGCTCCATCTCAAAGCAAGTATAAGTAGTTTATACCAAAATGTTCGCAGGAAAATGCGCAATTACGATAACAAAATCATGCAATTTCACTGCATAAATTGTATTGAAAAACCAGAACGGTACGAACTTTTCACATATCTTCCGAGCTGTTTTCGAGCAATTCTACACACCAAGGAGTAATCAGAAGGACAAAGGACAAAATTTCCGGCGTTGATGAACCTCTGAGGGATGCGCAATGTATTCGATTTTATCAAGCTTCGTTTGAGAGAGTGAATGAATACCTGACCTTCACATTCACTTGTGTGTGGCCCACCGATGTATCCAGTCAGTGGCTACTATCCTCTCATGCAAGTCACACCAGTTCACCGATCCCGAAGGATGGAAGTCTCACTGAGCTCTAGACCTGGGATGGAGATTGGATCAATCGACCGCATTGCGTCACAGGGCACCTCTGATCCGCTATTCCCCACGAGTGTCAGGGTCTGGATAGTCTTCGAAATCACTCGGGCGGCCTGCTTATTGTTAGTGAGGAAAGAATCCCATACAGCAATTTTTGAACTAGGAAGACTTTACCGCACAGCATAGTCTTGAGCTAATCCTGTTCCGTTAGTTGGACGTTTTTTTACGACTTAAATTGATGAAATTAAACTACGATTGTGGCCAAGTCCGCGCCTCTTAGGGTCACTCCACTGATGGGTAAATTGAAGACGTAAGAGATACAGTCATCTCTCATGTTCTCCTCCATTCAAGAGACTGCATTCTCAGACGCCAATCACCACCGCCACGCAAAAGCTCACAATAAATCCTGTGAATGTTCTGCTTAAACACAATATTAGACGGGGCTCAGACGGAGAGGCGAGATAGAAGTAAACGTTTTCAAAATTAATCGGCAACGAACTGTTATACGGAGAAATCGCTGCCAAAGATGTTAGAAGAGCAATGGAAAGGCCACGGACGGCAAGATAGTGCAGGATCAAGAGGATGCTTCGAAGAGAGCTCGAGATGGGAACGAAAACGGTGATTGAAGCGAAGAAAATATGCATATGTGATCGATCTTTTTGGAGAGAGGATTCATAGGTCGGTAGTCAACCATATTCTTTCTTACAAACCGAAGATCGTCTCTAAAAAAAACCTCCACACTGCCACACCCTTGCACTCATTTCCATAGTGCCTGCCTAGTTGAAATAACAATCCAAGGAAACTTATTGTCGTCTTCGAGATAAAAACCAAAAAACCAACTCAGAGTTGTTCAAGAAGAACTCATATATGGCCGCAGAGGAACTAAGGAAGAAAGATAAAGCTCCTGTTGTTGACCAATCCCCAAGGATGAGCAATGCATTCGAACTTCGTCAAGCATCATCGTTTGAAGTGACTGAATGTATATCTGGTCTTTCGCAATGACTCACGGTGGCCTATCAATGTACCAATTCAGAGCTACTATCCTCCCGGGCAAGTGTGGTATCAGTCTGCCGACCCTGGAGAGAAGGCCTTGGGCAAGGAATCAAACCTTCGACCAATCGGTCACAGTGCGCGTAGGGCACCTATAACCACTGTGCCACACGAGCCCATAGCGTAGATAGTCTTCGAATCACTCGGGTAAATCGATTCTTGTTAATGAGATAGAAATCGCATACAGCTATTTTTGAACTAGGAAGATTTTATCCCAATGCGCGAACCTCAATTCAACCTATTCCGTTAGTAGGGGAATTTTATGATATGAATGAGGAAACGAAAAAAGAGATATGGTCAAGTCTACGTACGTAAGGGTCACACCATTGATGTGTAGGATAGCAGAAGACGTATAAGAGAGACTCATCACTCATGCTAATCTCCATGCGAAAGAATGTTTTGTTAGACATCGGCTCCAGCTCACCCTCTTCCCTTCCCCACTCATGCTAGAGATTAAAAGAAATCTCCGTGAATGTCCTGTGGAATCTCAGGAGTAAACGGGCTCATGTGAGGAAGTGAAATAAGAACGACCACTTTGAAAACTGATCAGCAACGAACTGTTCAATAAGAAATCACTGCTGCTAAGGAATACCGTAGGATCAAGCAGATGACTCAAGTGATTAAGGAGAGAACGAACTCTGTCACAAGCATACGTGTGAATGGAAGAAATTTGGCTATGAATCATCTAGTGACTCGTTCTATAGGCTCGGTAGTCAACTGAACTCTTTTTCACAAACGATGATGATTCCTGTACAAAACCCCTTACAGCCACACCTATGTACTGATTTCCATCAGCACCTAGCCAAGCTAGTGAGCGCATGTTGCGCCGTGGTTAGAGGGTGCTGTGCGTTACACACAAGGTCGATGGTTTGATCTCGCGCCCATGGATTACCATTCCATCCATCCCTCCGGATTGGTTAATTGGTACCAAACTGGTCCTAGACTTGTCTAAGCGGATAAGCAGCACTGATTCGATTCAGCGGCAGGGCTCTGGGAGTCATTGTTAGTGCCGGATATGCATTCAATCACCTCAAACGAAGTTAAAAATCGAGTGTAAACGTATGACGCATCCTTTAGGGATTAGCCAACGCCGATAGCTTTATCCTTACTCTTTTTACATGGCTAACTGAAACAGCAAATCAAAAGGGAACCATCGTAGTATTCGAGAAAAAAGACCAGCGGACAAACAAAGAGTTGTTTGGAAAAGATATTCTGAAAGGCTACTGAGGGACTGAGAGATAAGATAGCTTATGGTGTGGATCACTTCGTGAAGGAGGCAGCATGTATTCAACTTTGTCAAGCATTATCGTTCGAGGTGATCAAATGCTTATATACAGCCTTCACGATGACTCACAGTGGTCTGACGTTGTATCAAGTCAGTGTTGGTATACTCCCAGACAAGTTCGATACGAAGTCAACGAACTCAAAGACATAGGTTTGATGAGCCTGGAACTGAGGAGCGCACCATCGACCATATACGCGTCGCAAGGCACCTCTATACGCTGAGCAATACGCGAGAAACTGATAGCTCCAAAATTCCGTAACCTTGTCTTCCACTCAACAGTTTCCTACGTCGACAACTACATTGGAGACGTAGGGCTGACACCTCAACCACAAACATTATCTGTCCATGTCAGTATGCGGTCACCGCTGTTCCTGTTCCATGGACTTATGTACTTGTCAGCACACAGAATACGGCTTTTTTCGACGACTAGTAAAGATTGTACAACTTTCTTGGCTCTGTGAAGTGAGTTAAACAGTTTTTGATGAGGGTATTGAACCTCCCATAATCGCTGTAAGCAATATGTGGCTGCTCTCAAATAAAAGGCCGTATTGTTTCGTCTGTTTTTGAACAGTTTCCACTGTATATATTAATAGTCGCTGGTCGCGTAAGTCTAAGCGCGTTTGTAGCAGTGGTTAGAGGTGCTGTGCGCCGCACCCAAGGTGAGATCTTGATCTCGAAGATAAGCCTCGTTCAGGACGTCCAACAAAGTTAAACAACGAAGATTTGATCGCTGCTTTGGAAGATACACCGTCGAGGGTTCACAATACAGGCAACCGATCTTGATGCTTCTCATACAACTATGCGAACTCGTCTCCATCAGTTCAGCTTTGTCCACAAGAAACCACTTTGGTCTTTCTGATCGATGCAACACTTCTTGAAAGGTCGCCGGTTTAAATCGTTCGATAAAGCTGAAGGAGCAAGTCAAGGTTGCTTGACTGCAAGTCGAAAGGATGGTACTTCGACCACATTCGAAACGTGGCGTAATAATGGCAGAAAGTTGTGGAAAACGATGTCCCTCATTTGAAGAATAGTTATTATTGTTTTTGTTTGGAATTTATACACAATTTTCAATTTTTACAACTGCCCGAGAAGCTTCTTTCAAACCTAGTATTACGGTGACAATCTGAAGTTTCCACCGAATCACACGATCACATCATCTTACGCTGCCATGTGCGCACTAACATATGACCATGAGACCTGATGTGTCTATGCCAAAACAGGCAAGAGGATTAGCGGCTGGGTTCAACAAGTAAAGTGAACAACAATAGGACTACCGAGTAGAAAACCATTCTATTACACGAAGACTTTGAAGAATAGTATAACGCTTCTCGAGTCTTTCGAAAGAGCAGGATCTCGTGGAACACCTTATCGCAGCAAGACATCCTACTGTGCCGAATGTCAGTGTGCAACTATAGCTAGCATGTTCCAAACGTCTTCGAAGGATAAATAATTTCTCGGCCTTGATCAATCTCTAAAAGATGCGCCATGCATTCACTTTTATCTTGCCATTTGTGGTGATAGAACGCATATCTGGTCTTAACTATGACTCGTGACGGTCTACCAATGCATCATATCACTGCGGCTATCCTTCCAGAGACTGGTGTCAATTCGCCGACCACAAAGGAGCGGAAGAATCGGTGAGAATGGGCGCAGGAGCGAGCCATCGACCACCGACCACCGACTGATCAACCACGTGTGTCGCAGAGCATCTCTAACCAAAGTGTGGGACACCTACGTAATGCAGGACCTTCTATCAGTACACATCACGACACAGATTCACTAACTTTACTTGAGCGAGAGTGTGCAAGATTAATCACTACTCATCTTTAAACTATCTGATATCCTACTATGTTTCCATACAATCACAATGAAAGCTATTTCCACACTCGCTATTCACAGTTTGCGAAAAAGTCTATTTGCACGGATTGAATCAGCTCGTATTGGCGAGTGATCCTGGTTAAGACGTTTCAGGAACCCTGCTGAGGTAGTGGTTAGAAATGCTCTGCAACAAAAGTCGATTAATCGATGGTCGATGGTTCGACTCCGCAGTCAGGATCCACGGTTCATAAGCCACGTGTATCGCAAAGCTTCTTCATTCATGCGCTCGTTACGCATGAATTGAACCCAAACCAATCTAATCGTTGCAGGCTCTCTGCTCAATAACGAAGATGGATCTCTACCGTTCAAACGTTCTACATAATGAAAGTATTCTTCTCCTTAACGTTTGAAAGGCTGTGGATAAAAGTTGGAAAGTAGTAGCAATGTTCCCTTATAGTGCAATAGATTTTCAGGCTATAGTGGCCGGATTAACTCACGTCATTGGTTTTCCTGTCGAGATCTCGGCTACTCCTTTGCATGGAGTATTTGAACACATGGATGTGAAGTGCTCCGCTGTATCTGCTTGTAGTTCCTCTTTCCTTACTACGCAGGCCTTGCCAGTCCTGTCTTCACAACTCGAATCTTAAAATTGGGTAATTATAGCTCCTGTGATTTTACTGCTCAAGGCGGTGGCTGGCATGACGTAAGTAGTTATCGGAGGCATTTATATCATGGTTGTTTTTATAAAACAATGTGGTTTATCAAATCGGAGCCTCTTCGTTGACTTGTCAAGATTTGTTTTCCATGGTCCGAAGGATTATGCAGGATGAGCTGGCGACTGAATACAAAAGTGTGGCACAAACTTTCTGGTGTTACATTAACGACAAGAAAACTGAATTGTTGTCATTTCAGGTTGGCTAATGCTCTTCTACGTATACAAAAGCTTCGCCGCGTTTGTTGCAGAAGTGATAGCATTTCTATCGAGAACGATGCCTCAAAGCGGAGACAACCTTATATTCTATATAATCTATTTCGCGCTATTTCACATTACAAGGAACAATGAAGAACTAATCTCATTTGCTGGACAGAAATTTTTACGGAAACGCTAGGAATCATTGGAAAGCTTAGATTTCTGACTACAGCCCTATGTCGTGGAATTTCTCAAAATAGCCCTTTATAAGCCGTAGCATTTGAAGTAAAAATTTTTTTTCAAGAAACTACGTGTTTTTGTCTTATCTCGCTTACATTCCTCTGGATAAAACTCCTTCCTCAGGGCACTAGTACTCAAACTATAACTTAATCTTCAAAGAACTCAACAAATGTGTCTGATTTATAACAAGCTCTCTTTATCTTTTGATCTCCTTTGATCTTTTGATTTGTGCTCTAAACCTCGCCGGACAGAGCTCTTTGTTTAGACTATTTGTAATGCTCTGGTAGCGTTCTGTCGTCTAATTTTAGCTATATGCTTAATTTGTGGAAATATCGCTTAGCTGGGAAGATAGCATCGAGTTTTACATCGTTGACAGGCTCTTTACTAGCTATTCGACAAGGCGAAGGCCGTGGTCGGGGGAGTGGCAGCGGTTGGGGCGACGCGGGATGATCAATATATTGTTATTCAATTGGAATTTTTTCCTCCGCTTGAAAGAAACTCTAGATAAAACGACTGACTAAGATACTACGAAATTTTGTCCCCACAGTGATGTGCTTTTCGGCTTCCAGCAAACTATACGCATGACATAAGTGAAGGCGAAAGGCGAATGCAAAACATAATTTTGATCTGGATGCTACAGCGCCATATAGGGGTGTTTTATAAAACAGGCGAAGCAAGGCTGTAGCCTCAAGTCTCAGCTTTCTAATGGTACTAACACTTCTATGAAAAGTTCCTCCGCAGCGAATGCGATCGGTTTTTCATTTGTTCCTTCCTAAACAGAGAGAACCCTATTTTGTACGACCCATCATCTTAGTTTTCAGTGCAAATCCTAGCACGACTTGCATAGGTTTGTTTCCCAGCATTCATCTTCTACAATGGTTTTAGGACACTTCATATACTGCTTCGACTGCTGCTTAAGGATTTTGACATTGTCGTTACGATTCTCCTTGGACTCGAGAAGGGCCAGGCTAAGGCGTCCTTGGTGTGTTTGCAACAAAACGGTGGAGAAGGAATCGAATCAAAAACCTGCCCTAACCACTCCACTTTCCATATGAATTTGAAATAATGGGAAGAAAATGGAACTCAGATGTCATACTTTATGCGCAACTATGAGCACTACTCTCGGTAATATCTAAAGCTTCAGTTTTGATTAAGCTTATTAGAAAGAATGATTTTTGCTTGGTTGAATCATCTTAACTTTATATTTATTGTTTTCCTCTTGAACTTACAATGGCATGCCCCGATGGGTGACCTCATAAGGAGGATTTGATAAATGCATAAGATTTACCTGACTTAAGTCGGATGATATGCGAGAAATTTTCATTTAACCCCTTGAGGACCACCGTTAATGGACAGGCGGCGTCGCGTTGTCGCATGCAGGTAAGATCTGCATTTCTGGCTGTCTACCTGTCTTGTCACGAGACGCGACGCCGCCATTACAGTACCTCGGTGGGGCACCATGTCGCGTGGCTTGAAATGAAACGTACCATATGGTCCTTAAAGGAGGTTAACAGATTTCACAGCAGTGGTATGACTTGATAATTATATATCCAAAGAAGCAGAGTATTATACAAAACTTGCGACCCCAAGCGAGAGTTGAAACTGGCGAAAAAAGAGGGCTAGCAGAACGACTGCCTGGAGACGTAGTGGTAACACGCGCCCTGGTATTGGTGACACTTAGGTTTCAACTCCTGTATGGAGTCACAAATTCTGCATATCAGAATCCTTGGATAAGAGCGGATAGTTTTGAGTAATTCAAGCAGATCTTCCGGAGTTTTTGTTTTCAATGTGGCCTATGATGAGGAACAGTTGAACCTTATATAAAAGAAGTGTTTACTTCCATTTCACTGTCTAAACGTAGCAATTTGATAATATGTTGTTCTAGAACAACTAGACAAACAGAGGGCGTAAAGGGGATTGCCAGTTGAAATGGAATCGACACAGAGATAAACCGCATATATAAACCTTGTCTGCCTTTCTACTTAACCCTTTGGGAGGCGCTATTGAGAGGAAGCGGAATCGCGCTGGTCGCTCACACGGCCGTTTTAAGCAGAGAGCATCTGCACATCGATCGCTTCTACGGATGCTGCCTACCTTGTCCCGAGACGCAACGCCACCGTTACAGTAGTTGGGTGAGACGCGCCGTCGCCTGCTTGCTACGTTTCGTAACACGTGGTTCTCAGCGCATTCAGTCACATAAAGATATGAAATACGTTTCACTAGAAGTCGTATGACTCTCCTAAATATCAAAAATGACTATTTTTCTCAACCCGTTCGAGACGGAGTATATCTCTGAGAAACACGAATTTCTAAAGACCTTTCTCCCTGAACAGGGCTTTTCTTCTAAACTTTTGATAATCATTTTAAAGATTGAAACTCGACAATTTAAACACTATCCTTGATTCCTAAAAGGCCTTTTTGGTTCAATTTAAGAGCGGGAATGAAATTATGTTCCACGTTCTTTTGCTTTGTTCGTTCGGTTAGGGTTTGTAAATGATAAACTTTTGGCAGTCGATAGCTCGGATCTTTTTAACAAATTTAAAGTTGGTGCTGCTTCTCGAAAAGGTCTCCATAGAGCACTGTGAGAGTGAGAAGAAAATTACGTTTCGCGGCACAAGTAAATAGCTCATTACTTGAACTTCACAGTGGGTTCTTCATATCTTAACAGTAGCAATGTGAAGCAGAAAGGAAACCTAGTACCTATAGAACAGTAGAAGGAAGACTACTCTACATTTCTAGCGCGTAAAAGTTAGAAATCTCTTCTAAACAAAAAAAAACTTCGCATGAAATAAGGGAAGACGCGCCTTTCCAAAGTGGCGATGAAATCGCTGTGCGCAGCACAATTCGCGTGACACGCGATTTTCGCTAATCACTTAAAGATTTGTTCTCCATTTAGGGAAGATTACTGGATTTCTCCTAGTTTTGCGTAATCTGATACTTCACAATCTTCTGTACATGTTTATATGCTTTCCTTCCAGATGGTTAATCGCTTCATCGTGGCCGGAGGTGCTCCTGGTTGTCAGACTGCGAAGTAGAATGGGTTCAACCCTCCGGCAGGGCCACCCATGCTGACAAGGAGTCCGATGTTTCCACACAGAAATTGCAGCTAAGAGTGAACCGTACCCAGAATGATAGGGCTTAATAGCTACTGATCGAAAGGTGGTAATCGCTCTCCGATACACAAGGGCAGGCGATTGCTCTAATGTGGTGACGACCTGAGTTAACCTCGGCTAGGCTTACTTCGATACTATAAGGAGCAAGACAGCTGGATACTATAAGGAGCAAGACAGCTAAACCAGCACAATCTTCCTAGGCTGGGGCTCGAACCATGAGTGGAAACGGGACGTTCAAGTATTCAAGTAAGTTCGTATGCTTCTGGTGCGAATACGTCTGAGTGCAAACCGCAGTTTTTTTTTCGCTGAGTGAAAACGCTTTTTATCAACCAAAATTAGTTTCAGGATCATCACCTTTCAAGCTATCGAATGAAAACTATGCGGTTGGCAAAAACATTTCCGGATTTCCTTGTTTTCGTTGATTAGTTGTGATAATACTAAGTTTTTGTTTTTGCTATCAGTTAAAGCAGCTTACTACGGTTATTTTGATAGATAACACTTATACATCTGTTTTAGGATGGAACTGCCCTGAGGGAAAAACGATTGTTGATGTGGCACGAGTATCGTTGTGTGCCAAAGCACCACTTGAAACCAAACGATACTCGTGTAGCATCAACAATTGTTTTGGCCCTTGGGGCATTTTCATACTAAAACAAATGTATAAGTGTTGTATATCAAATTAACCACAGTAAGCCGCTCTGAACGAAGTATAAACAAAAACTTAAATGCATGAAAAATGATCAACAAAAACGAAAAAGTTCGAAAGACTTCTTGCCAACGCAGTGACAGTCATCACTAAATAAAAAAGAGACGGCTTTCTCAGATCGCTGGAACAGCGAAAACATCAAGTGGTTCCGTAAGTTTTGGCACTGATACAATAAGCACTAAATTTATCGTTCATCAATCACAAGTGGATAAAACTGCATGATTTTTGCATCGTTCGATTGCGCATTTTGATAACATCATGATATACAACTTGCCTCTACCTGCTTTCAGACGGACATTCTGTGGGAACAAATTCGCTTGTTGCTCATGCACGAATGGAGCATTGAGAAAAATGCTAGAGAAACTGCGCGCAAGATTGATGAACCTCCTTGTAGACAGCCCGAGCGCGACTATTCCTCCAGACTGTTCTCTCCAGTTTTGAACTTCACAAACCACCTGTTAGCCATCCTTTCTGCAACCATATCATCACCACATGCTCCATTAATCTTGGCGTCGCTTCACTAGAATTTATCTCAAAGCGCCAGTTCTTGCACGAGTAACAGGCAAATTTCTTCTCACGATGGCCCCATCCCAGAACAAGTAGAGACAAGTTGTATACCAAAATATTTGTACAAAAAAAACCAAATACGAAAATATGCAGTCAAACGACACCAAAGTCATGCAATTTCATCAAGTTCTGGCTGATATATTTGATGTTTATTGCTTCAGTGCCAAAATTTATGAAACCATATAATATTTCCGTTGCTATAGCGATCTGAGAAAGCCTTTGAAGAAACCAACTATAGTATTAGGATTGTCGAGACTTGAACTATCGAAACAATACTAAGAGTCTGAAAAAAGAAACGGCATTGTCCTCAGAGTGTTGAAACATGATTGAGTTGCACCTGATCTTGATCACAGATTCCTCACCATCGACAAGTGTGGAGCTGCTTTCACATCCCGTTACCCTCGCCTCTCTCAACGATGGCGACTTAACCGTGGTAGCTTGCTGTAAAAATATCTTTGTATTTTAGATGAGACATTGTGATTCTTTAGCTACATTTAGTTTTATTCTTCGTACAATAAGCTAAGTCAGTAATGAGCACATGTAACGCTTAGGTTAGAGTTACTTGCCACACAACTGTGGTCGCTCAATCGATGGAGGATGACTCAAACCCGAGCTTAAGGCTCACTAAACCTTCCACCCCTACGGATCAGTGAAATGGTGTCGGAATTGTTTGAGAGGATCGCAGCACCGATTTGATAGATCGATAAGTAACTGCGTGTCGTTGTAAGGGCGGAGATGATTCCGAGTCATTTATAGCGATGTTTGATAAGGGCGATTGCATGACACATCTCTCATACTGTGATCCATGCCAACAACTTTATCTTTTTTGCGTCAAATTGGCTATGAAGGATAAAGCTGTCGAGTCGATCAACCCCTGAAAAATATGCCATGCATTCGTCTTCAATTTTTATCTTCGTTTGAGGTGACTTGAAGAATATGTGGCCTTTACAGCAACTCGCATAGGCCTCTCGCTGAATCGAGTTAGTGGTGCTTTTTATACCATACAAGTCGCGACCAGTCGTGTACTACTTTACCGACCCAGGAAAGGTAATGATGGGCCACGATCGTCAGATTGAACTATCGAGCCTGTGTGCGACGCAGAGCACCTCTAGCCACTGCGTCACATGCGTTATAATTTGGCTGTATTAGAGTTTAGTTGGTGTCTCAATTCTGCTGCACTTTAGTGACACATTTGCTTAAGGACGAAAAGCTTTCCATGAACCTCCCTGTCCCGTTCGGTCCGTTTTGTGTTGCGTTTTCGGGTAGCCTGGTAGCCCTTAAAGGCCAGGTGACTAAGCGGAGCTCTCTTTTTCTTTGTTTTCTCAAGAGAGTCTTCTATTTATTAAGTGAAGGTCGCAGTGAGCTGGCAAGATCTTCTCAGGTTTTTTTGTTTCTTTTTATGAATTTAAGTTTCTGGTTTTGCTAGCATTTAGAGCAGCTTCTTAAGCTTATTTTGATAGACAACACCTAAATATTTATTTCAAGACAGAATTGTTCCGAGAGCAAAAACCACTGTTAATGCTATACGAGTATCGTTTTAGCTCAAATGCTGTTTTGATGCGCTACGATACTCTTGCTGCATTAACAATCGTTTTTGCTCTCGGAACTACTCCATCTTTTAGTACATGTATAACTTCGGTTGATCAAAGTAACCGCAAGAAGGTTTTCTAAGCGATAGCAGAAACATGATCATAAATGCATGGAAAATAATAGAAAGGAACAAAAAATACAGAAATTTCTTGCCAACCAAATAACGACCACCAATGAATAAAAAAGTCCCTCTTGAAAAGGCAAGAAAAGGAGGCTTTGCTCAATGGATTGAACGATACGGAGAGACCTGTGGAAAGCTTCTGGTCCTTACGCAAATATGTCGTTAAATTCGGGTTTCTTCGAATGACAGAGCAACAGAATTTGAGCACCAACACTTCTCGAAAATGTAGAAGACAATTTCATGTAGCAAAACTAGAAGGAATGAGTAGCAAAAGTCAGAGGTGCATTGCGTCACATACAAGGTCGATGGTTCGATCTCGCGCTCATGGCTTGCCAAGCCATCTACCCCTCCGGAGTAGGCCATTTTGTACCGTACTGGTCGCAGACTCGTCTAAGAGGATAAACAGCACTAACGCGATTCAGGAGGAAGCCACTGCAAGTCATAGGAAAGGCCAGATATGCGTTCAATCACCTCAAACAATGATAAAAATTGAAGACGAATGCATGGCACATCCCTCGGGGGTTGATCAACTCCGACAGCTTTATCCTTCATAGTTGAAAAGACGCAAAAGAGGATGAAGCTGTCGGCACTGATAATACCCTGAGAGATGTGTCAAGTATTCGTTCCTAGCGAACATCATTTTGGGTGATTCGGAACCATCTATGACCTTACAATGACACGTAGTTACTTACCGACTCATCAGCGCTGCGATCGTCTCAGATAAGTCCTATACTAATTCACTAACCACGCACGAATGGAAGGCTTGGTGAGACTTGAGTGTGGGATCGAACCATCGATCATCGATTAAGCGACCACAAGTGTGTGGCACAGCAACTCTAAGTACTGCGCCACACGCGGACTCAGCTTACTATATGGAGAATAGAACTCAATGTAGCTAAAGAATAACAATGCCCACCTGAAATAGAAAAATATTTTTGTAACAAGCGACCGCGGTTACGTCGTTATTGTTGAAGAAGGCGAGGTCTCCGGGTTGTGAGAGCACCTTCACACTCGCCGATGGTAAGGAATTTGAGAAACGAAGAAAGTATCTTTTGTATGTTAAATACAAAAAGCCTAAAAATTTTCTACGAGGCAGACAAAAATCTACAAATGAATAACAAAGACACGAGCGATAATGCGAGCCGAGTGTGAAACTCAATATTATTTTCGCTAATACAACACACTAAAAAGGTTTTTTCAGAAACAATATACAGCAGAAAAATTAACAAAATTCTAACAATCAAGTGACTATTGTCTGACCCAGTTTTGTTATTTGAATCAGCTAAACAAAAGAGTTCTGAGGTGAATACAGAAATAATGGCAGAAAAAAATATCTTTCTGAGAGATCTTTGTAATACTAACTCATATTTCCTTAGAAATCCGAAGTGACCATCAGTTTTTTACAGTCGCTGCTAATCGCTAGGATGGTTATTCCTTTCTTACGGCCATGTACTACCTAATCAAAGAATGTCTGAGAGCACAATACAAGTTATATTTCTTGCCCAAAGAACGATCGCACTTTAGAGATATTTTATGTTGTGTCGATAAAATTGAGAAATCCTGACATTGAGACCGAAACAAGCTTTTGAAAAAGCACCATGTGGCACCGACCGGTTGATCGTACACCGAATCACCGAAGGTCACAGTCCTAGAAATTCTCTTAAAAAAGGCCCATCCTTTCGCCAAGATAGACGGATTGATACCTTACAGAAAAGGCAGTCGTGGAAACCTACTTGTTTAGGGTTCTCCCGGAAGCGTTCCAAATCTTTACAGTCCATTCACCGGATGCGGTAACGATTTTCTGACCACATGATGGTCTGGCCAAGCCAGAGACACTGTCAGAAATGTCCACCTAGCCCTCAAAATATCATTTTACTTGTCAAGAATCACGGAGCAAAATATCATAATTGAGTAACCTCAACATTCTGGTCCAAATCGCCAACCTTGGCTCCATCCGTATCTTCGGATAAGACAACCTGAAAAATCATATATGAATTAGTTCAACAAATAGGTCACCACTGCAGTTGAAATAGAAATATAGAAGGAAAAGTGATACCAGAACAGCGACCCCGGTAGTGCAGCGGTTAGCACGCGACGTTGGAAAAGGTGAGACGTGGGTATGACTCCCTCCCGGAGTGCTCAAACTTCTGCATATTACTCAACATCATTTGATATATATACAAATATATGTATATATATGTATATGTATATGTATATGTATATATATATATATATATATATATATATATATACATGGGCTGTGTATGAAGTCCGTTCCATTTTGATTTATCATCAAGTTTTTTTAGAATGAAATAGCATGGCTTTGGCATCGTTCATTTGCGTATATTCATGAAAACATTTTGGTGTAGAAATTGCCTATACTTGCTCTATGATGAAGCTCTCGTGGGGAGAGATTTGCTTGCGAAGCATGCGCGAATGGTCCCTAGAGAAAAATGTTAGTGAAGCGGCGCTCATGGTTGATGGAGCTTCCTGTGGGCGGCCTGAGCGCGACTAATCCTTCGGACTGTTCTCTCCAGCTTTGAATTTCGCGAAAATTTGCTGTGCGCCCTTCCTGTAGCCATATCATCCCTCCAAGGCCCATTAATCTTGAGCGTCCCTTCACTAGCATTTCCACCTATAGCCCATTTATGCATATGCAGCTACCAAATATGTTCCCAAAACAGCTAAATCTTGAAGCAAATGTGGTGAAGTTGTATACCGAAATGTTGGTAAGAATATGCTCAGTTGAAGGATACTATACTAATGCAACTTCGTTGCAAAAATTCTACCATAAAGACCAAAACGTTGGAAACTTTTGTACAACCCATGTGTTCCAACATCACAGCACTGCTAAAAAACCATTCTAATAAAGAATTCTGAGAATAGAAATTCCACAGTTCACCCTTCCATCGGCTCCGACACTCGCGAAATGTAATTTGTCGGGGCTGAACAGAGTAACGTTGACTACACGTGAGTGTCCTCGGAAAGTCTGAAGTAAGCGTAAACATCAAAATAAAGAAGGATAGGAGGATACAGAAAAGGAATATTTTGCCGTCTTCTATGACTTTGTCAATCTCTATCACCGTCACTGATCACTACGATCTGCCACCTTTTTGGTTTTGTGAAATATACCAGCATTTACCCAATGATTTAGAGTGATGTTTAGAACGATCGCGTCAACGGGACACGAACCCCTATCTCAGTCTATCCGGTAGCGGGCTCGAGTACCGCCTGAAGCAAAAGTTTGACACATCACTCTATAGTGCTTGGTACATCTATAACATCATACCACCGTTTCATAAAAGAGGTTAAATTGAAAGAATTATATTTCTGGATTAATGACTATACGTAGGCGTGTGGTGTAGTGGATACTGGTGATCCACGACACACACGTGTATCGATGGTTCAATCGCACGCTCAAGGCTCGTCCAGTCTTCCACTTCTCCGGAGACGGTAAACTGATACGAGACTTGTCTGGGAGAATAGCATTATTGCCCTAACAGTTCGATAGATCGTGGCGAGTTTGTGAAGGCCGGATACGCGTTTAATTAGCTCAAACGCAAATACATAGTGAAGCCGGATGCATGCTACCTCTCAAGAGATTGATGAACGACGAGAGCTTTGTAATTTATCTAATAACTACACTGTGGCCTTCAATTCATCAACTTCCCCACAGCTCCTATCTGAGTTCCACAACTATTTACAGCTGATAGTATTGGGTTCGAAAGAAGCTTCCCCACTTTTTCGATTTTGTTGATCATTTTTTATACATTTAAATTCCTAGTTTACTATAGATTATAGTGCCTTCTTTCGGTTATTTTGATGCAAAACACTTCAACATTTGTTTTCAGATGGACCTGCTTCAACAAAAAAAAAAACAACGGTTCATGCTACACGAGTATCGTTGCGGGCCAAAGCAGCACTTGAACATTTACGATACTCGTGTAGCATCTACAATCGTTTTTGCTCTCGAAAAAAAATCCATGTCAGTAGAAATACACAGAAGTTATATATCAGAATAACCACAAGAAGCTGCTCTAAACGATGACAGAACCAGAAACTTAAATTCCTGAAAAATATACTGCGAAAACGAAAAAGTGGTCCCCAAGGGATGCACCATGCATTCGACTTCATCAAGCTAATTTCAAGGTGAGTGAATGCATATCTGACCTTTCCAATAACTCGCAGTGGCCTACCGATGTATCAAGTCAGTGGCTACTATCTCATTCTTTTATGCATGTCGCACCAATTCACCGAACCGGATGGGATGGAAGCATTCGCAAGCTTTGCATGCGGGATCAAACCTCCGCTCAATCAACCACATTGCTTCGCAGGGCCCCTCTAACCACTATGCCACACGAGTCCCATGGGGCAGATAGTCGCCCTAATCACTCGGTTAGACTGCTTTATATTAATAAGATAATAATCGATGCAGCAATGTTTGAATTATTAAAACTTTGCCACACAGCGGAATCTTTCATTTATCCCATTTCCGTTAGTTGGACGCTTTTTTACTATTTGAACTGATAAAATGAAAGAACAAATGTGGTCATGTTCACGCCTTTAAGGGTCATTGTATTGATGACTATTGATGGTTAAATGGAGAGAGCCGTAAAAGAGGCGCTCATCTCTCGTGTAGTCCTCTATTTAAAAAAACTGTTCTGTCATAATCCAATCAACTCTCATGCTAAAGTTCAGAAATCCAGTGAATGTCCTGTATATACCTGAAAAAAAAAGGCGGAGCTCAGATGGAGAGGTGGGATTGAAACGACCATTTTGAGAAATTATTCAGCAACGAACTGTTATATGGGGAGAGCGCTGTCAAAGATGTTCGAACAGCAACTGGAAAGGCCACGGAGGGTCAGACAGTGGAGGATCAAGAGGATACTTCAAAGGAGAGCTCGAGACGGAAACAGAAACCGTGGTCGAAAGGAAGAAAGTGTGCATATATGATCCATTCGGAGAGACGATCCATAGGGCCGGTAGTCAACCATATTCTTCCTTACAAGCCGAAGATCGTCCCCACAAAAAATCTACATACTGCCACACCCTTGCACTCATTTCCATCACTGCCTGCCTAGTTGAAACAACAAAGCGAAAAGAAACTATCGTCGCCTTAAAGACAAAAGATCAGAAGACGCAGGGAGAGCTGCTCAAGAAGATCTGTTATAAGGCCGCTTAGAAAGTGGGAAAGAAAGACATAGGTTCCGTTTGATCAATTCCTAAGGGATGCGACAAGCAGTCGACTTCATCAAGGATCATTTATGCTAACTGGATGCGTATTTGGTCTTTACAATAACTCGCGATGGTCTGCCGACGTATCAAGTGAGTGCCGTTTTCGTCGCGGACAAGCGTGGTATCAATTTGCTGACCTTGAAGAAAATGAAGGCTGGTAAGCCTTTGGCGTGGCATCAAATCTTCAATTGATTGATCACAGTACTTGTAGGGCACCTGTAACAACGGCGCCACACAGACCTAAGTAGTAGATAGTCCATGAGTTTACTCGCGTTGATTGCTCCTCGTTAATAAGGTAAGAATAGCAGGCGGCTGTTTTTGAACTAGGAAGACTTTATCACACAGCAAAGACCTGAGTTTAGCCTACTCCGTTAGTACGTTTTTACGATGCTAATTGAGGAAATGAAAAAAGGAATGTGATCAAGTCTACGCCCGTAAGGGTCACCCCATTATTAGGTGGGGACGCACTCATCTTTCATGTTGTTCTCCATCCGAAAGACTTTTGTCAGACATTAGTCTCTCTCCCCCCTCCCCCTATGCACGCCAAAGATTAGAAGAAATCTCCGTGAATTATTCTGTATAATCCCAAGAATAAACGGGCTCAGGTAGGGAAGTGAATTAAGAACGACCATTTTCAAAAAATTCATCAGCAACAAAATGTTCAACGGGGAAATCATTGCTAAAGAATAGGGCAGGATCAGGCACATGCCTCAAAGAAGAGCTCGAGGCAAGAACGGAAACTGCGTAACAAAGCATACGTGTATGTAGCAAGCGAATTTTTTCTCAAATAGTTCCAATCTAAAGAAGAGATAGGCAAATGTAATATTGTGCAATTTGGTGGTGCCAAAATTGTGTACTTTTGACTAGTCTTGATTAATATATTTGATGTTCATTGCTATAATTCCAAAACTCATGAAAGTATAGCAAAATAATCGATTTGGCACAGACAACAGAATCTCCCGATACTGCATTTACCACAGTGGAGTGTGTTTATTTGTACAGGGATAAATCCCCAAAATACCGACCGAACTGACTGGCTAATGAGTAATCCGGATGGACCAATCAGGCGCCTGTCTAACTCCGTGTAAGTTCCCGTATCGGATCTCATCACAACAGGCTCGAACATGATATCATGTTATTACATTATCATTGTTTTGAGCGACGTCTATACATAACTGTCAAGAGTAGGGTAGAGTATAAACTGTCATAATGACAGTTTTTGCAGAATGATGAACAACGATTCAGTCAGTAACACGTCCTGTGCCACTAAGAATGCGGCTGAGCAGAAAAGAGCAGGTAGTTCTCTCGACGAGGTACATTTTCTTTTCATCTCCATGTCTAAAGATGCAATATATTAAAGGAAACATTGTGGCGTCGGTTGACACTATTCAATTAGCGTGTAGCAACGAGCAGACCTACAAGAACTAGAAATCAGTATTTTCCGCCACCGTACCATAACCCCATCAAATGACCGTGACGACTGAAATGACTTGGGCTTACTCGCGAACGATGATGCATCTTCTCTTTACAGGGCCAAATTTAGCATCATAGTAACTGAAAAATTCCAATCCCTCTGCCAACTAAGACTTCTATCTTCTCAAAATTTTCAAATTGCTGCCTGATTTGTCTGAATAGTATACTACTTTGGTACTTCAGTAGACCATCGCAAGGATTTGTAGGGGTTGAATATGCATTCATCTCTCTTGATGTTAAAATGCATTTTTAATCTCAATCACAGCAATTTGAAGATTTACGCAGGTATCTGAGGAATTAATGTCTTTTCTCGGCAATTTCAAGATAAAAATTCATGATATATGAACAATATTTGTCTAATAGAAAAAAAATTAACTCTAAGAATGTACTGCAGTTTTTCTTTTACTCAACATTTCAGGTAGTCGATGGAGACGTCGTCCTTTATACTGACACGCCAGATTTCATTTGATAATGATGGTTTGTCAGAAAAACATTTTGGCGTACCTCCCTTAGCTCTGACGCGTCAGAAACGAATTCTGTATATCATTCATTTGTAAGCGATGGCTCCTTGAAAGAAGGCTGTGAAGACTCACTTGTTTCTTGTTTGGAACATACAGCACAAGCTAGGGAAGAGAACCTTTCCGATATATCGCCAAAACCGCCAAATAGAGATGGCTTATCGGAAGAACTGTGTGAAGATTACTTCGTCTCTTGCTGGTAGACACACTACAAACTAGAAAAGGGAACCTTTCCGACATATCACTAAGATCGCTAAATAGCGACGGCTTATCGAATGAGCTATGTGGAGATTCTTCGTCACTTGTTTTGTATATCCAGCGCAAACTAGAGAAGAGGAATTTTCCAACATGTCACCAAAATCGGTAACTAACGATGGCTTATCGGAAGAACTATATGGAGATCCCTCTTTTGGTTTCTCTGGGGAGAAAACACGTACTTTTCAAACCAGTGAAAATGAAAAGGAAATTGCAAAATCAGCTGCTTTTCGTGATTTCAACTCTTTATCTGAAGAAATACACGGGCGGAGATTTAATTTGATCTAAGAGATAGTATCAAGGAAGAATCTACACTCCGCGACAATTGCAAAGACCTTAATGTATCGTCTGCGATGCCTGGGGTTCAAGGTTAGTTGAACAGTTTTAGCTGCGGATAACATCTAAAAAATTTCCAGTGCGATCACTTGTCAGAGTCTTTGCGTCTTATTCATTGTCTCTGGGAGAAGAAGAGATTTCTAGCAGACGTATGAGGTATGATGAAATACTAATAATTCGTTTTTATACTGTGGACAAGGTTACCGAGAAAGTGTGTCGCGAAACAGATTACTTTCTAAGGATTGAAATGAAAAATGAATGTATGCGTTTATGGAGTGATAAAGTGCAGGCTTTACCGATACTACTATGCTTTCTTCAATTGTGCCACCGCATTAATGGCCCATTGCTTATAAATAATTGTGAGAAAGTCATTAAGGTAATTATTTCTTGACTTTATCGCTTATTATATCTGAGTTTGCTTATTGATATTCCTATTTCATCCGTTTTTGGGTGCTTATAGCGCAATGGCTAGAGATGCATTGCAACCCACATGTGATGCTCAGTTCATGATGTACTTGCTGCTAAGTAAGCCCCCGTCACTCCTCTATCAGTCGCTGGCACTACAGTTGTTACGAATGATGAAATTCACCGGCTTGGTCACCGTTTGGCAATCACAAGTGACTGCACAGGCCGAAAGTGAATCCAGTCACATATCGGATGTTACGGGCAGAAGCATCACACGTTGTTCAAAAATTGATCAGCTTCAATCACTTTGTTTTTCGTAGCTGATCTCCAAGGAATGGCAACGCCAAATGGATGACTCGTCCTCATTTTAATTGTGATTTAATGGGCATGCTCAAAGTCTCTGTGATAAATTGTTGACAACTCCTTGATAATCAGTTTTCTTTAATTTCTTGAACTCAATTATTTGAAGTTTTAGAACCTCATCCGTCCCAATAGTGAACCAAATGATTGCCCACTGGTGGAACACGGCCGTGACATGGACGTGAAACGACTATTCGAGCGGAAAATGTTTAGATCTTTACCACCACCGAATCGTATGAAGGTAATGTGAAAACAAAGCACCTTATTTAACTCTCCGTCCCGTCTCAGTTGATTCACTTTTGTTTCTGTGGAATATCACCAAATGTATTTTATAAGAGTAGAATCTCTCTGTGTCACAAGAATTAGGCAGTTTTTTTAAATGACGATACACGCTCAGTTTAAGTGCAGCCCGTTGACTGAATTCTCAGATCACAAATTCGGTTCCTTCCTAATGGTCTGACGACTGAAATCTACAAAATCTTATTAAAATCTAGGGAAGAGAGGACTCTTGAAGAGATTATTCCAATAATGGTAGGTTTTCTTGATTACCCTTCTTAAAAATGTCGCAGTGTAGAAGTGACATGTGATACCTCTGTTCTCGAATCTCAAGGGTCAAAGGGACCGAGGTTCAACTAACTATCCAAGATCATATATAATCTTTGAAAATGGTTTTAGCTGTTTTTTGGAGGTTTCATTACATGATCCACAACAATACTTTGGTAGATACAGGCGTTTCGTCGCATTTTTGCTTGATTACACTTTGTCAATGCTCGGTGCTCGTTCCTTACTATAGAGGCGAGTGGTCGAGCGAAGTGTCACTGGTGAAGGCAAAGTCGCTGAAACATATGTGCCTGCCATACTGTTGCGTTGCATGATCTGATCAGATCTAACGAAACCTCGAAAAGGCGATTAAAAGCATTCTCAAAGTCATATGTGAGTGGTATGACTATAATCACTTAAAGGAGATGTCTCAATAATCTGTGAGAGATGGAATTGGACAGGGAATCACTATGAAAGGAGGATGCCCCGGCAGACAGACATCCTTGGCCAATGATTCAAAACTTTGATTCCGCGATTTTACCTTTCTCAAACAGTTTTCCGTGGACGCAAAGAAAGATTTGAGAGAAACGGAAGATTGGTCAGCATGAGAACGAACGCCAATAGCAGGCACTCATAACAATCATTTTTTTCCATGAAGTATCAGGAAACGGAGCGAATCACTGATCGATTTCGCCAAAGCATGTGGAAATTTGAGTCTTGCGTTGATCTGTCGAGGAACGTTGAAGATGAATTATGAGAAAAAAATCTATCTCCATCTCTTTCTTATGTTTCCACTGCTTTCTCTGCATCATTTCTACCTTGCATTTCCGTTCGTATCAAGAGATAAGAATACATGTAAATTTTCCGCCTGAGCAACGCTTGTTGAATGGGTTTATTGGAGACTGAGTTGTCAAAAATCTTTTCACATTGTTCATTAACTTGTCGGAAATTCAGTCGAGAATTTTCCAGTGACGGGATTTCGGCTTTTTACTGCTATTCCAAATGATAAGCGAATCATGAAACGATTGTCATTTACTTATGTTTTTTATTTTCTTCTTGATCAGATTATATTCCAGCTACCGTCCTCAAAGATGGGTGATGAACTCGGCAGACGAAACGATATCAAGAAATCAATTCTGGATTTCTCCGAGGTTATGACGATTGACGGGAATTATGTGAAACTAAGAAATGACGATAAATTTTTTGTCCTCACAAGTGTAGCCAAATAGATAACAGTATGGCATCATAAAATGCGATAGTATTAAATCTTTGAAATTGTTGAGAAACGCAAGTTTTCGATTGCTTATGAATTACTGTTATCTCTATTTGTTTTTTGTCCGAATCAATTGTTCCGTTCTGTTATGTTATACTTGCATGAGCATCAAGGTTCTCTGTTGATAAGATCAATGCTGAAATAATTCTTTTTTCTGCTCATAATATGACCGTTGGTGATTTAATTCTGTTATTTGATCGCACATTCCACAATCAGATTTTCGTGAGGAACGAAGGAGGAATTTGGTTTTCAAGACTGCAGTTGGAATCTCGCCTGCTATGAAACACTTACAATGTAGCTGAGAACATCATCATGTAATAGAGCAAATACAGATTGCTTAGTTGTTTTCATATCAAAAATTCGGACATGTGAAGAAATATACCTTTATTTCGAGTGTTTTGTTAAGACGACTCTCAGATTTCAATAGATCCTTTCATTACTATTTGAACCAACTTGTCATGCGGTCTGGTAAGGGTTCCTGTACAACCCGATACACATGTATAGCTCTACCAGACTCGTCAGTCGGGCAGAACCCGCCGTTTTTCGACTTTTTTATAGTCAGCTCTCTCGGGAGCCCTCCTCTCCCTACAGAGAGCTATCGAAAAGTTAAAAATACCAGTCAAAGAGGAATCGAGTTTACAACCTCTGTATTAGTTGAAAATTTCACTTGACATAGAGTGTAAAACGTTCGTCTTCGATAGCTCTCTGTAAGGAGAGTACGGCTCCCGAGAGAACTGATTATAAAAAGATCGAAAGACGACGGGTTCTGCACGACTGACGAGTGTGTAAGGACGAAACACTTGTATCGGGCTGTGCAAGAGCCGTATTCGTCTGATCGGTCTCCGTCCAGTTTTTAGCTCATTAGATCATAGCACTGATTGGATAGGAAGAAGTCCGAAACAATCACTTGTGTCGAGAAACGCCTGGTTGGTTTGCATAGAAGAATAATGTGTTTTATTACTGACTGATTTACTGATTACTTTACTGAGTACTGATTTTATCGAGATGTAATTGCCAAATTATTTGCTGAAAAGAACTTGGTAATCGTTTTACCTCTTATGTGGCGATGTTTCCGAAAAGGTCTTTATTCCAGATGCGATTTCCCATCCATCGTTTCAACTATGACTTGTCCTGACAATTAGACAGTAGTCAACAATTAAAAGATCGTTTCGCTAATACTTCATTCACTGACGACCCGGGAGTTATCATCAATGTATTCTTTTACGAGATAATGCTCTTTTATGGCATCTCGATATTCATATGGGTAGTAACAAAAATTACGTTCTTAGAAAGCATATAGAGACATTTAATGATTTGATTGCAAGTGTAACATGATAGCTTAATTTCGTTGTAAGTATGCAAACGTACCATTTAGATAAAAGATTGCTATTTTGGCTGCCATCGTAATATCATGTCTTACCAACATCGACACTTTTGTTTCTGAACAGTTATAATCCTGAGCTGGCGATTTTGAATGCTTTTCAAGGCATTCGAAAAAAAAAACACGACCATCATAATCATTTTGATCAGAAAATTCTTGATTCAACTCATAATTTCCGAGTGTTTTCTTAACTCATGTTTAAATTTCAGTACGGCTCTTAATTATTTTTGAGCCATGTATGTGCTCTGTTATGGGTACTTATTCAGTGCAATACACCTTCCGGCGCTGCAACCTTCTCAGTTGTACGGTGCCTTTCGTCTTGAGCCAATCATTCTCGGAGAAGAGCCCCTTACATAGAGGAATCGCAGGCGTAATATGTACACGCGAGAACAAGTGATAAAAATCACCAAGCGGGCAATGTTGTACACTAGATTGCACCTGGCTGACACTCGTAAAATATCATACCATTGGTTTATGGCGTTAAAAGCACCATGCAAGTGACGAGGTTGCAAAGTCGAAACACGTGTATTGCGCTGTATAAGTGCTCATAGCAGACCACATACATGACTCAATAATTATCAGGCATGTTGATGGAACTGTTGAAGATGATTTTCTTCACCGCTAGAGTGAGCACAAAATGAAGAAGCTGCCTAGAATCATTTGGAAGTTTTTCGCACTATCAGGTAAACTTAGATTTATGGCAGATGATTTGTGATAAAGTGGGAATTTCTTTGGATCTATTAATTTGATTTAATCATCTGTAGCACCGGAATATAAGAAACGTGAGGTGATGTTGACGTTTGGACGATCTGAGCCAACATAAGGAATTGCTTGACAGCGTGCAAAGTTTCTGGAAGATTTGTAATTAGGTTTCGAGACGGAGTAAAGTCTAAGTGAAACATTATTGAAACGCTTCTCCACTATACAAGGAAACACTGGATATCGTACGTTGCTTTTGTAGGATTGAGCTTAGACGTCATCTAGGAGTTATCTAGCTATATGTGAAATTGCCTCCATTCAGTTGTGTTTTGGAACCCCCTCAAAGAACATCAATATGTCGTCATTCATAGACTTCTTATTAAATCTTTTGTGCGGTATGATATTGTATGTTTGTAGTATACGTACGTTTAGACGGTTTCGCTAGTCTCATCGGTACCAACACTCCCCATACTAAGAGTAGCAAAGGGGAACATGCCACAGTGCTCGTCAAGCGAAATATCGCGTGTTGCATCGTCTTGTTTGCAGTCGATGTTTTGCGGCTGTTATTATATTCAAAAACTGTCATCATTAGACTGATTTTTGTAAAATCTCGTGAAGAATTTCAATATATTTTCACAGACTTTCTAATAAGCCTTCTTCAAGTCTTTCAAAAATTAGTCGAATGAAGGCAATGCTCAAATATAATAGCAGTCATAAAACAACTGAAAACAAGGCGTAACACTCGACATTTCAATTGCGAACATTGTGGCATGTTTCCCCTTTGCTACTCTTAGCATGGGCCGTGTGCTAATGATGAGACGGCGAATTATCGAAACGTACATATACTACTATACTATATACTACTACTATGGATAATCATATCTCAAAAATAATAAAGAAATTATATTATACCTTTCCTTCGAGTGCTTTATCAAGACCACGCTCAATTTCAATAGATCCTTTCATTATTATTTGAGCCAACATGTCATGTGGTCTGGTAAAGGTAAAAATAAAGCACTCGAAGGAAAGGTATAATATGATAAAAATACCAGCCAGCTAGCAATCGAATGCGAAAACACTCTGTGTTAGGTGAATGTTTCACCTGACATAGAGTGTAAAGCGTAGGTCGTCGATAACTATATATAAGGAGTGTGACGCTCCCGAGAGAACTGACTATGAAAAGATCGACAGACGACTGGTTCTGCCTGGCTGATGAGTATGTAAGGACGAAAAACGTGTCACCGGCTGTACAAGAGCCTTTACCAGACCACATGACATGTTGGCTCAAATAATGATGAAAGAATACCTCTCAGTGTCTCAGGAATCTTCACTTTTTTGACACCCAAAATGCTTACTAGCTCAAATGATGCATTTTTCACTCCAATGGCGTATATCCATCCATCGGTAAGTATCATGAGGTAGGCTAATTGTTATTTCAAAGAAAGAATGTTTAAAGCCTAAGCGAGGTTGGTAGCCCAGATCCATTCACCGGTATTTCGGAGGTCGTGCCCTTCTCCTCAGTGACCTACGCCCCACATTGAGCCTTGCACTGCAGCAAGGAAGGAGGCGTATGTGGTGACGGCACAGTGTACAATGACAATGGTCCATCACCACTTCTCAGTCGATGGATCTCGGCTGGTAGAACAAAATCAGTTCATGTCATCGACTGTTTTTAAAACCTCGCGATGAACATTCAGAATAATTTCAAAAAAAAAGTATTATCATTTATGAGAAGTTCCATCGTGATATTTATTGACATAGATCAATGACCCACCGTGGAAGAAGTGCTGGTTCAGTCCACTCCCTCTCAACTTCGCTTAGTTTTTCAATCTCTATGATTGTAGAGTGAGTTGACTCAATTCGAGCAATCGTAAAAAAAATTGCAGCAGGAGCAACAGCAATCCTTTTTGTGCCATCGCTATTTAGGGGCTATACTGTTACAAATATACATCCAATAATTTGAATGATGCGTAAACTTAGGTCCTCAGACGGGCATCGAACCCGCATTTCACATTTTTCGAATTCGCTTCCTAATTTTCGCACTGCACTACTAGCCTGCCACCTGTCGTATTAGTTTTTTCGTGAAGAAATCGTACCATATGGTCAGCAGCCTTGCTGTATAGCGCTTGATATCCCGAGGAATTCAGTCAATAACGGCAGTCGTCCATCGTCTGTTGCTAAAGCGCATCACGTCTTCGGCCCACTTTTCGATATCATGAGGTGTAGAGCGACGTCTCTAATCCGCTTTCGTTGACCTAGGTTGAAACTTCGAATCACTTCCCTTTTTTGCGAGAAACGAAGCACTCGTAGCATCGTTCATTTGACTGCTAGTTCACTGACGTCGAGTGACCTGTCATACAGTTTACGTAGCGACCTGATTTCTGCTGCATGGTTTAAAGCAAGGATAATCGTCGAATTGAAAATGTGGGCACGGAATCGGATGTTCTTTGTCTTTTTCAGTACATCCGCAATGCTCTTGAACGTTCTCCAAGTCGCTCGTTTCCACCTGCTCAACTCTGGTGCTAAGTCGGTCGCCATGTTAATTTCACGACCTAAACAAATATAACAAGCATTCAGAGATGCTTGTTTCGTTGAGCTTGAATGGGGCATTCAAAACCTATCCGTCCCTCATGAACATTATTTTTTGGATTTAGTTGAAAGCTAATAATCTTCACTTATATATAGTCCCATTCTAATGTTCCTATAACGTTTTGAAGGTTATTAGTGATTAATTTTGGCGAATTTTCTTGTCAAACGTCTTTGTCTTGTCAAACTCCTCTTTTTACTTCGATGGTAATATTTTTGTAGAAAAGCAATGTTTTGGTCGTGAACTCTTTATATAGCTTACGAGAGATTGTTGTGCACCGAGTAAATTGACCGTGGTTGTCCGGACCCTCTATAACCGCTTCTGCTTCCACTGCATCGAAGGCTATCTTCAAATTTATGAAAGTGAGACACTGCGGTAGTTTGTATTTTTGTGAAACTTCTATAAGTCTTTTGATAGTGTAGTTGTGATCTATAGTGCTCAATCCTTTTTGGAAAACGGCTTGTTCCCATGACTGTCCTTCGTCCATTGTTCCGTGGGTGGTGTGCAGGATGACTTTAAGGAATAGATTATGGGCAACGGACAGCAAGCAGATTGGGCGATAATTGGATATGGTGTAAAGGTTCCTCACCACTAGACTCCTCATAATACCAAGCCAAACTGTAGGCGATCACTTGTTGAGAAATTTGTGAGTTTTAGCTGCTTGTTACAATTTTCTGAGTCCAATTCCTCTATAGATATCTCATTTTTCCTCATTTCTTTCTTCACTCCATCTAAAGTGTGTGTGTTATTGAGATGTGCCATTATACTTTGATGAGTAAATATTCTCGACTTTTGTATGATCACTCCAACTCTTCAGAATTCTGATTCTGATCTTTGTAGTTGCACTGAGTTGAGTTGAGCTGCAGTGGACCACCTCCCGAATGATATCATATGTAGCGAATGGCAATTCGTTACAGTCTACATTACTTCAGCGGCAATGGATCCTGGCCAATATGTATCTCTGTTAACCGCATAAGCGTGATAGTGTTTCAAAAAAAGACTTTTATTCAATTTCCACTTTGTCAATCATGAATTTAAACATGACTGAGCTGACTGAGGTTGTGAAACATTCGGCTAATGTTAAGCTGCCAAGGCTTTCTTCTAAACCACAACAATCAAACCAAATCGTCCACAACCGTTCGTTTTTGTGATGTGAGTGTTCATCGTTACTTCGAAACCATTTCATCGGAGTGGATTATCACGCAATGAAAGTGTCCTTATTCAGCAAGGTTTTGTTCTCTGAGAGTAGTTTTTGTTTTTGAATTTTTCTGGGAACAGTTCTCCATAGAAAAAATTGAAGTTGCGATTCCGCGCACGTTTACGTCATCTAATTACTGTTCGTTTTCCACGTTGTCCTTGCTTGGAGAGAATTAATTCGGCTTTTCATACGCAGCCTTGACTAGAGTTGGGCAAATGTAGTGTCGTAGATTAATCGATAGTTATCATGCGCATACAAACTACTATTGGCTCCATAAGAACAGGCGATAGGATGGCTTATGATGATTATATAGAAAGGTCCCGAAATGCTCATTCTAGTCCAAAACGGGAAGCGTAACGGGCTATCATTTCCAGGCAGTCGAAAAATTCCGTTGATTTTGGCATTATTCACGATGTTTTTCGATGACGGACCATTAAAGCATATAAGCATATATATATATACATATATATGTATAAATGCGCATACGTACACTTTCAAACATATATGCACATACATGAACATGTGTTCGCGCACATACATGCATATTTACATTATGTGTATATGTATATATATATATATATATATATATATATATATATATGTAACTACAAGCGTATGTATTGCTGGATTTCAATCACTTGCCTTCCCAAGCTTCTTCATGAGACAATTAGAGAACAAATAATAAACATGAGCTGCCTCACCTGTGGCGGCCGCTGGTGAACAACCTACTGATCATGTTCATCATCTCTTTTTTATCTTTTTTGATCGTTACAATCCATACAAAGACACAGATTGTGAAAAGCTTGCTTCTCAATAAATCGTCAAAAGAATAGCTGAATAGTTTTCTTTTCCGTCCAATTCACTACGCAGATTACTTCTTTTATATCAGTGCTTGATAATTCACTTTCCATGTCATACACGGACCTGTATACAATATGTAATAATTCGTTCAGCGCGATTTTTCGCTTACGTTTCTGCGGTTTCGCATTCTTCTAAATTCAGGTAGTTCTAATTGATTTGCAAACTGCTCAATCACACACTTTCATAACTTAAGAAGGAATAACTTGAAACTTGAGTTTTTTTTGTTTCTTTAGCAAATATCTTCTTTCAGAAGCCCACTCCTGTTCTTTTGTTTTTGATAGTTCTGATTATTTAGCCCTTACGGGCAATGGAACCAACCCTCTGCGTCTCTGTCAACCAGCGTGTTAGTCTAACAATGGTACCTTGAGTTTAGACGCCACTACTACGAACAACACGCTTATTTGGTAGAGGCAATACGCTGGGGGTTCAGGGCCACAGAAGGTTGGGTCCGCGGTCTTGTAATAGTTAATGGAGATTAACCGCGTAGAGCGTAGTTTAGTAATGTACCTGGATGAAGTCGCAATCACAGAAAGGTTGTGCGCTGTATGCTTCAAAACTTTGAGCAGTAACACAGTCGCTGAACTGGGATAGTCTGATTCACTGTTTTCTGGTACTATTTCCCTATCCACGCCAGTATTCAGATCGTTGGGAAAACCGCTATTCTTGCATTTCTGCAAAGTTTTTGAAATCAATCTGTAACATAAATCTAGTGAAATCAACGAGTAACTCGCTTTGCAAAAACTTTCTTTTTGCACTGCAGCGCTAAATAAAACTATGTTTTACATTTGAGTAGCTTTCGTTGAATACAAATTTTCTTCCAGATTTTCATTAACCATTCTATTGGATAGCAAAAATTTTGGTAATTCCAAAGATTTGCTTAGTTTCTAAAAACGACTTAATGAGCTTGATTTGTTAGGGCTGTATCATATTACACTCTCCTAACAAGAAAAGAATAAGGTTTTGCTTCAAAAAACGCTGTTCAGTTCCACAGCGAATATTTTGACAATATATAATAGAACTTTTACATTAGGTGGACTTTTTCGCTATAAAAATTAGACTGTCATTGGATGGTCTTCTATAAACATATTATCAGTAAGAAGAACATTCTGTTGTTCCAAGAGTCTGCACTTTTTATCACGAATTGACATGTCAACATGATCTGAGAGGGTACTCGTGACCGATCAGTTTTTCAAAGACTAGAACAAGCCACTACACAGTTTCGAAATATATGACCATAACAGGAGGATGATATTTGAATAATATTCTTCGAGCAATAATAACGGAAGATGAAAAGCTATTGCAAAGAAAGCCTAGAGAGCAGGAGAAGTCAGCTTAAGTGTAAAATAAAAACTACGAACTAGCAGTGAGGCAAGAAGAAGGATGATGAAGTTTTTCCTTCCAAAAAATTGATAAATATACCAGCAGAGTAAAATTTAAGAGAGTAAGACTATTCTAACTATTCCCAGTGTATTCCCTTATCACTCATTACATCAAATTTGGAATTTTAATAGATATTTTGATGAGGAAGTTGTATCCTAAGCAGCATGTACGACCAGCAGGCGAGTTTTGTGCTATCAAATGCTCACAAAAAGGGAATTACAGCACTTGAACTTTTCTGGAATTCGTCTTCAGCGTAGATCTGCGAATATTTGGCGTATCATTTTGACTTTTACTTAAGGATTCTCTTTATGAATGCCGCATAATGAAGTTCATAGCTTAGAAAGATGTAAAATAAGGTCACAGCGACGACTCATTCTTAAGTCAAATCAAATCAATCAATTCTAATCAAGAAAATCACAATAAAGACTTGCTAGTAAGGTAATCGCATGAGCTACAGCGTAGCTCGATAGTAAACTACAACACTATGCGTTAGAATGGCAGCAACTAATGTTATTTTATCGACGAATTTTTTCACCACATTGACAAAAACTTTGAGCAGAAACGCATGATTCTGATACTACGAAGAGTTTCTTACACGATCAGATGTTTTTCGCGCTTTAAGCGATTTATACTTCCGGTAAAAATGAAGGGGTAGGGCGAGTGTGAAACAAAGCTTTACTCTGGGGGCTACAGCGTGATGAAAAAGTGTTTTGGAACACTGGCAACGGTGGTGGTAACCAGAGATTTAACCTTTCGAATAATTACTAACACTTTTATGAAAAGTCCCTCTCCAGCAAATGAGATTGATTTCCTTCCATCCCTTCAAAGTCGCCAAACTGGTGTTAGCCTGTCTGGGAAGATAGCAGCATCGACTTAGTAGATAAGCGAGCTACCATTGTAGTCATTGTAAAGATTAGATGTGCATCCAATTATCGCAAACGAAGCTAACGAATTCAAGACTATGCATGGCACATTCCTAAGGAAATGATGAACACCAACAGCTTATCCTTTATTCTTTTGAAGAGATTCCAAAGCAAACGCTGACACAAGTAGATGCGAATGATGACCAGACAAAAACATTTGCTACATACAATAGTAGATGGTGACGTGCATGTATCGATGTAGCATATGGCTCAGAGTCAACGGATGAAAAATATAGTCTGTAAGATTGATTGAAGCTTCACCGAGCATGCTACGTCAGAGACATACACGTGTTTCCAAGGTATCGCCCTTTTCATCAGTGGCCCAGGCCTCAAACCGAACCGTTCCATTATGGAAGAATTGGGAGACGTATGTGATGATAGCATGTGAGATTGTGTTATTACAACTATTTCAGTCGATGTATTGCGGCTAGTAAATACAAACTGATCCATCCCATCGACTTTTTTTTCCTTAAAGATCGTATCTAATGTTTATAGCTAGATTAAAAACAGGGTTTAGTGCAGGCGCAGGCCAATGATAAGTAAGGAGAGCGAGACATGCGAAAGGAGAATGATTCTGATATAACAACCTCGGTAAGACTTTGAATACATTCAAACCAACTATACTGAATGTTATAGCAAGGTTAATAGTCAGGCAATGAGGTAGATCGACGGGCGAAATCTCGACAGAAACGGTCTGTATGGCGTACGCTTATATTGATTTTTAGATGAACTAAAGCGGGAGCATTGTACGGAACATTAGAAAAAGCAAATTGAGGAGAATAATATGTTATAGATAGAGTGTGCCCATCGCAGTTACAAAGCGTCCTACTGGATCAGCACTTATATAAGTAAGCTACATATCATGCTCAGCCAACATGATATTAGCAACAGTTGTAGAAAAAGGTAAAATAGACAATTCGTATGATTCGGTAACTTTGATGTATTCGATTAGCGAGAAATTTCCCATACATTTTCGTTTATGCTCATTATTTTTCATGCATGCAAGTTTTCGGACTTTGCTTAATTTTAGAGCAGATTCTCGCTGTTATTGTGATATATAAAATATAATACATCTACATTCGCCTCAAGACGATATTGTTCCGAGAGAAAAAATGATTGTTGAGGATACGCGAGTTTTGTCTTGCTTTAAGGCAACACTTAAACCTAGGCAACACTCGTATGTCATCAGCAACCGTTTTTGCGCTCAAGAAGATTCCGTCTCATAAGAAATGTGTTGGTGTGGTGATCTAGAATGATTATCTTAGCGCATTTGGGACCTTGGGGCATCCACTCTGCATCTCTTACACCCAACGTGAGAACACACTGACTGCATTATTGTGTTATTTCAAGTACACTATTGTTGTCATTTTCCTATTTATAACAACATGATAAATTTATATTTAACATATAGGAAAGAAATGACAATAATATAATTGAAATAGTCAGGTATTAGACTCAATGTGTTCTCAAGTTGGGAGTTAGAGATACAGGGAACGTGGGTTAGCAGGCCCGAAAGGGACATTATCGATGACGAATACGACAGCCGGTTGATCCACATCTTCAGGTTAGCGCTATGAAAGGTGAGAGTTCTAAAGATACCAAGAAACGCTTGTCTCCACAGTTACTCAAACTAACACGTCATCGTGGGGCCCGCACGAACAACAGGCAATCAGGATCTTACGTTCGAATTTGTAAAACAATGCAGAGAAGCGATAGAAAAAAGAGATCTTGAAGAAAGAAGACCAGCACTTATGGCTCGAAACTGCATAAGCTGCAGAGAGTTATCACAAAGCCCACCGAAGCTTGTAGGATGCTGTCAAATGCTTTAAGAGTTGTATGACAATTTATATAAAATTATCGCGATTTCAACGTGTCTACTTCTTTGGATGTATATGAGAAGGCTTAGTCTTTGCAGACACTACGAAACAGTCTATCGCGGACGAAGTTAATGTAAAAATGAATAAAATTCTTGATAAAAGAATGACTGAAACGACCCAATACCCATTAAATCTTGAGGTTATTATGGCATCCTTCCGTCGATTCATGAAAGGTCACGGATGAGAGGATCTATCATGCTATTACGCAGTTCCATAAGTTTTGGCTGTAGGGTGAATAAACACCGAATTTATCAGTAAGAAATGATTAAAATTACACGATTTTGGCAACGTTCAATCACGCATTTTTTAAAAAACATTTTGGTATACACCTCGCCCATACAGACTCTAAGACGGAGCCGTCGTGAGAACAAATTTGTTTGTTACCTATGCACGAATAACGCTCAGGGTAATATTTTTTTGAAGCGGGTCGCAAGATTAATGAAGCTTGGGTCGATGATACGGCTGCAGAAAAGATAAATACGAAGTGGTTTGCAAAGTTCAAAGTTGGAGACAACAGTCAGAATGATCAGTCGCGATCTAGCCGCCCACACAAAGTTCCGACATTTTTACGCCATTCTCCACTAGCACTTACCTGAATGCGCCAATCGAGTAGCAGGCGAATTTGATTCCAAGGCAGTTCCATCTTAGAGCAAATACAGTCAAAATGTATGCCCAAACGCTTACAAGAAAATGCGCAATTGATTTGATACTAAGGCCATTCAATTTCAACTTTTTCTAGTCAATAATATTGGTATTTATTGCTTTAGTGCCAGAAATTAGGGCACAATCTATAAAGTACAAGACACATTGTAGTGAAGTTGTTTGTTGATGAGAGGCAATAAAACCTAGACTAACGTTTTATTTAATCATAATTTTTGCATGCACATCGAGGCAAGGGATCAAGAGAACAATGAGTATGTTCTTCATCAGTGTCAAGCTTCTTGTACAGTTTGAACACTATTGCCTTGACATTTGTGTAACCTTGAGCTGGTGTAAGGAATGTCGCGGGATCAACGCGCATCTTTACTTTTTCGGCCAACCGCACTGCTAGTACACGACATGACTTTTGCTCCATCAGTTCATGGCGATCCACCTAAAAGCAAAGCATTCCAAAACTAGTGGTATCACGTTGATCACCATAACATGTTATGGATTTGATCACTCAACTATAATGTTTTTATGAACAAAGCAACTGAGGATATTGAAGAATTTCAGTGTTCTTGCTGCTTTTTCGCACTGCTATGGTGTCTCAAATATACCCAAGAGAATCCAGTGGGTGACCGAAAATCCGCCCTTTAAAGCGAGTTTAACTCGCATTCCACCTATGTCTGTAACAGGTGCGATCGGGTAAGCAATATCGGTGGTTGGTTGAGGAATGATAGCTATAATATGGACAATGAAGAATGATGTGTGATACAAAACGTGTGCCTCGGTGGTGTAGTGATAGGTCGTACTACCGGTGCGAGTACTGCGCAGGTTTAACTCTCTGAAGTTGGTACATTGCTATTTTTATCACCTTCCAGTCAGTTTTGGCTCGGCTCACAGTTTTTTCCGCTTCGCAATTCTTAGTACAATCAGCACTACATTTATATCTTTGCTTGTTTGAGGATTTGAACTTCTTCACAAACGTCGCAAAGTAGTTCTCAAGCACATTTCCTTGGAATCTCGAGGACAGCCAGGCTGCTGCGTTTGGTAGGGCGCTCGTTTTTGATTGCCGAGGAGTGATGGGAGGCTGTGAAATCGATTACGTTTCAAGCCCCGCGGATCATAACTAACCACGCGGTCATAAGTCAGATATCCCAAAAAATTTATATAGAATATACTATTAACAGCAAAAGTTCATCATTAATCACTTACTCAAGGACACGGAATAGATTTTAATCGTATCATATTAGAAGTAATTTAAGGCATGTTTGGTCAATACAAGTACTCCTGTTAGTCTATTGATTTATCAGGTCAGTGTTTTAATCTCTTTTGACCAAAAACACTATTTGGGTTTGACGATCTGAAAAAGAATAAGGGATCGCTTTACTGCGAAAAAGGGACCAAATTATCAACTGAGTATGGGCAGAGAGGCACTGATAATCACTGGGTTACAATTTTTTCTGCAGCGAGATTATTCCAGAAAGCGATTCTCAGTTAATATCAACTTTGCTCATGAAAATGCTATATAGATGAGAATTGCTCCTTGATTCAACACAAAATTGTCAACAAAACATTTACTCTATGACGTCTAACGTTTCGGTGAGTGTCGTTAGGTAAAAATCAGCGTAACATTTGAAAAGTAGAAAACAACTAAGCTCACCATGTTAGGTCGAAAGTGATGGATCAGGGCACAGAAAGCGCGTCCATCATCCCAGTCCGATGAAAAATTTCTGACAAATATATTGGGATAATCGGCAAGGCTTAAAAAAGTATTATTTGAAACTTTTAAAAAATTTCATTAATATAGAAAAAATGACAGCACACTAGTTAAATGAAAATTATGCAAAACTCTCAGATTTTTGTGGAGATGAGCCTTCAATTTGTTATGCTTACAAGAAACGCTTTGGATAATTTCTAACTTTGAACGTTGTGAAAACTGGTGCAGCATCTTTGTGGGATATTTTATATTTCTTGAGATAAACGAGCATTTTTTGTTTCCTGTTCGTACTCTTTCAACTCCACTGAAAAAGACTCACTGTGCTTGAGCCCATGCCAACAACGCACTCCGTTTTGAGCCACACTGATACTTCTTCATTAGATTGGTCCACAACACCTCGTCAGCAGAAACCTCCGTATCACTCACTTCGAGTAATCTCCAATTCAATCAAATATTACGTGGTTGCATCGTAATGCGCAAAAAATTAACGATAAAACTTCTGCGTTTATCAGTCCGTTAAGAACGCACTAAGGTATTCCATGCTATCAAGCGTCATGAAGGTAGTTAACTGCTTCAAAAAATTATTTACGATGAAATGACAATGTATCGGTGTAGTCTGTTCACCCTCTTAGAAAAGTCTCCTTCCGCTAGACAATGGTCGTACGAAGATCATGTTCTATGGGCATAGAATTCAATGATCAATTTCGTGTGTATTGTTGAGCATATCTAGGTACTGCGCTGCACCCGCCCATATCATTGGTGAACAACTCCTTAATTACATTTCATCATTAAATATTATGTTTGCCCTTCATGAAAAGTCAGAAAGCTTATTTGACAAATAAAAAGCCAACCTCTTTATTTTGGCCTGTGCCTCATCACGCTCTCTTCCAGCAGCTTTGATCGCGGCAGTGCAATCTTCCAATTCAGCTTCGTACGTACGACGTTCACTCTTAAATTGCCGCAGTGAGTAGACTAACAAGAATTATTCAAAAACATTCCAAAATTTCAATTTCTGTAGCTTCTGAATAGGTACACGACAAAGCTGCAGTGCATTCAGTGTGCGTGTGCAACTGAGTTTGTCAGTTAGCCCACGATCGCGATCAAAATTTCACGAATAGATTATATTATTGTTATTGTTAAATTGAGAAGAGTGTTTCCTGTCAATCAATAATCAAATAATTTTTTTCCCCATTGAAGTTATATCTATCTCCTGAGCTTTTTTCAAGCCTTACGATAAGCTCTTATATCCCACTAATTTAGATAAATCAATGGTAATGTCACTATCACTATAACATATAGGCGAACCACAATTTGCATCCTACATTCACAGCGGTAATTTGCTATTCTGAATGGTAACTGCTGATGAGTCTTTTTTGTTCCTTCCTAGAAGAAATGATAAGCAGATGATATTGCCAGCTATTCTGAGAAACCAACATTTTACTTCATGGCTATTATTCGTTGAGAACGCCCGTCACAACTGTAAGAGCCACATCACCTTCATCTTTGCTCATTTGTCTTGTTGGCCTTGCCACTATATGAATGACTGTATTGCTTTGATGTATATCCTTGTTTCCGCACTTTATTCGTTTTGAGCGACCACTACTTGAACTAACATAACATCATAAAAGCGACGCGTCGCCGATCCAACAAAGCCGAGTATCCTACTGTGAACTAGTGATTTCACGCTGCTCATGACTGACTAGCAAATCTATCTCAATCACTATCAACTCAGTGGTTTGCAAACAGATGGTTGTACCACAAAGCCTACTTCTTGCATAAATCGTAACACGACATTCCCTTTGCAAACAATAAGGAATAAAGTTGCAATGTGCCGATTTCCTAACCGACTGTTTTTTTCCAAACCGATATCATGGTGTAGCATGGGCTGGACATAACTTTTTCCACTACCAACGACGTCTACCATAGCGGTTAGCGCTCATTGCCGTGACATCGCTGGACTTAATAGACAGCTACTTATGACAAGAGACTAACTAAAAATAATGTTTGGTATTTACCATGATATTTCGGCACCCATCCATACTTGGAAGGCCTCCATAATAAATCGCATACCTTTGTGGATTGTACGGCTATGTGATTTTTTCAGGCCAATCACGATATCCCTGGTAAACTTACTAGTACTTGGAAGAAGATCCAAGTATGAAACTCAATATCATGCACTATTTAGACTTCTTTATTTCAGTAAATAACTTCTCGTCTAGAAACACCACTGGGCAATAAATCGTATCGAAAGGTCTTCTAATGAAATTCTGATCTAGTTAGTATAAGGTGCAATACGATTCCAACCTTATATTGGACCGAAATACGACCCATGCATTTCAAGTTCCAAAAAGTTCAAACACATACCTCGACAACCGACTGAAGTCTTTTCACCTCATTTTCCAAACAATCGATTTTTTCATGTAGCTTCTTCAAAATCAGAGATTGATGATTCACATCAACCCTTGTGCAGTCGATAAGATTAGTTTCAATAGACTAAAACATAAGATTTACGTAGATAACTTAAGTTCAAGCGTATCACTTTTTGCAATCTGTGCTGTATGAAGCTGCACCTTTTGTAAGAGAAGTTGCTACAATGTTACAGCTTCGTAATAGGTTGGAAATAAAGTTCCGAGGCACTTGTGAAAAACTGACACTTCATGCGCGAATTTCAAGCAAAAACAATAATAACTATTTTCAAAAATGAATGTCATCATTTTCTATGACTTTTTTGGCAGCGGTTCGCTAAGTTTTGGATATGATCGAAGTATCGTTCTTTCGAACTGGAATCGAAGAACTCTTGACGTGCTCTAACAGCTGCATCAGATGATTCAAAACAGCGACTCTTTAGAACTATTGCATTGATCGGAAAAGGCCAAAGTCGGATGGAACGCAATATGGACTGCAAACGGGATGCGGCAGGTTTTCGACTCTATTCAATTCATCAAACTTGTCTTTGGTTTTTGTTGACGATGTGCGGTGAGGTTTTGTCTAGCTGCATCAAAACGCGCTTTTCGTTGACCACAGCGGAATGCTTCTCTTTGAACAAAGTGATAATAAGTACGAATAATATCTAAGTCTTCAGTGGAAAAATTTCACATAGGAAGCTGTGATAATCTTTTAATATGCTTGGGAGTTATCTGATGCTTGTCATTGTGCCGCAAATCTTTCCTTCCAATCGCAGTTCTTGATCGTCAGAAAAAGATTATGATTAAATAACTAACTATACGACAAAGTGTACAACTCAAATACACTAAATTTTCCGTAATTTTTACTCCGTGCACAGATTTTTGAAAGGATTTTTGTGGTCTTTTGAGAACATAGTAAAAATGGAATTTCATGATGTATTTGGCTTTTAGTAGGGCCTTGTCGTTGAGTTGTAAGAACAAAGAGATTGTTCCACTTTGGAGCGAACGCTGTGTTCAATTTACTAACATCTGCTTGAAGTTTCTAATGAGCAAAGTTTTTCCACTATGCTTTCTGTGGTCATTGATTAGCTTGAGTATCACAGACTTTAGTACCTGATTTTTGAAAGCGTTTTCTCAGCGCGCTGTGCCCATAAAGAGAATATTTCTTTTTTACTCCGGAATACTTAGCACGCTGTTTTAATTCACAGTGCTAACATAAAGGCAATTTCAGTACATAGAACGATCATGCACCTTGAAATTATGACTTATTTAATGATGAATCTCTACTTCTAATAAAAAATGGATATGTTTGTTACCGTCAATGTTGCAATATTGATACTCAAAAACATAAATCTTAGAGTGTCGAGCTCTTAAGAAAGACTTTTATGGGGACTTTTTGAGTATGATGCTAGAATAAGCGTAGAACAAGCGCGTATTCACTTTTGTGTGGAGTAGATCTTTGGAAAAATTGAATATTGCTGAGCTAAATTCCTATAACATTCCACTGATGCTCTGAACTATTTATTTTTAATATCTATTTAGCAAAAAGCAAAAGAGGAGAAGTCAAAACTATTCCCAACGGTCAACAGTTTACTTTTCATGCGCAGAAGTTGCACTTCTACATAATCAGCAGTTGTTAGGTCTCAAAACAGTCAACAGTTAATATATTAGGTTGAGGAAAAAGTTCCCTAACACAAACTGAACATTCAAAGCTTACACATAAATTTAATTTAAAACCATAATATTTATTTTTCGAAATAACGATCATCATTATCCTCGTTCTTCTCTCAACAATCTGCAAACTATCTTAGAGTCGTCATTCTCTGGGCTTTGAATAAAAAAAAAGAGCTCCTGAAGTACGTCTTCGACGTCGTCAAGTGTCTCGAATCGCCACGTCCACGTAGGAAACGGTCCACTGAGCGGAAGTGGACCGTAATCAGTCGGATCAACATCTGTATCGTATAATGAGTGCGGTAATACATCGACTTTCTCCAACTCATCAACTCTTCCTTGGTCTTCTCTGAGATGGTGAAGTTTGGCATTGTCTTGCTAAAATAGCTTGCGCTTTCGGAAACGAACAAGACTGAGATCACCACTATGAAATCGGTTATACTACTATGCAGCAGTCACATGAGTCACACTCTCGTCACCTTTGAAGCCACAAATCTCCTTCGCGGCGTCTCTTGCCAAGAATTTTCGCTTTCAACAACAGCGTATCAAAACTCAAAGCTCGATTTTATCCACAGTTTTAATCTGTTATCCGAAGAGTGAATCAAAATTTGATGCACCATAACTAACGTTATCGGGGAGTTTCTTATAAAAAAAAATGTTCCTGAAATATGCTTGACAGTTATCCTCGAGTCATGCATGTGTTTTATCATGAACACATATACAGTGCGCGCAGTAAAATACAAGTGTCTCGGCTTTTTAGCCTTGACATTTACACGCTCCCTTTCTGTTTAATCAGTTCCTCGAAGATCTATCCCTTACATAGAGGAACCTCACACAAAATATTCACACATGCTGCTAAGTGACAAAATTACCGAACGTGCAGTGTCGCACACTCGACCACATGCATGACTCAAAAATAATTCTTAGACATACTAAAATTTGAACGTGGTGTCAAAGAAACACCCGAGACAAGAAGTGTGATATTCCTTAGAGATTCCTATAAAGTTACAATAATCTATACTGTATGCAACAAACGTAAAATTTATTTCCTTCTCATTAGGAAGGGGCAAGTGAAAAACCGACCTTAATCGCTAGAGAAGAACGTTTTCTAGGAGTGTTGGCAACCATTCAAAACCTACAACTTTACGCTACAGCCTTGCGTCGCCGGTTTTCCAAAATATTTCTTTATAACGCTGTAGCATCCAGATCAAAATGTATGTTCCACACTTGCCTTTCGCCCTCATTTTTATCACGTATAAAATTCAATAAAAACCACAAACATTATATCAATTTTTTGAAGAAATTTTCGTGATATCCTGAGAAACTATTTTTTTCAGAGTTTTTATTAAAACCAAGCAAAAATTCTCAAGTGAATAGCAGTATATCGATCGTCCTGCCTCGCCTCGCCCCTGCAATGTCCCCTGCCACAGATCTCGCCTTGCCGTATAGTCGGTTATAAACGTTGTGAAAAATGTAAAACTCGATCTTATTTTTCCAGCTGAACCGTATTTCAAGTAAACAAGCAAATCACTAGAATCAGGAAACGTCACGCTATTAGATGATAACTACCAGTCTAAAGAAAGAACTCTGTCAAGTGAGGTTTAGAGCACAAATAAAAACACCAGATGGGATCAATAGATCAAGAGAACCTTTTGAAAAGGAAACACATTTCTGAGTTTTTTGAATTCTTTGGTATAGTTTGAGAACCAGCACTCTAATGAAGGAGTTTTCGCGGCGAAATATAAGTGACATAAGAGGAAAAACACGTGGTTTTATGGAACATGAGTTTGTTGAAGCCTATAGTCCTATAAAGGAGTATTTGAAAAAAAAAATTTGCTATGACTGGGTATAGCCTAAAATTTCATCTTCCGAATGGTTACTAACGCTTCTGTGAAAAGAATCTCTACAGCGAATGAGATCAATTTTTCATTTGCCCTTTCTTATTCAGAGAGAACTTGGAATTTTAAATTTTTTGCGGTTGTTACGGTACATTTTCCTCAGCCTCGTACAAACCATGATTCAAATATCTAAGAGAGCTGCAAAGGTTATATTTTATATAAGCGTACTAAAATATTCAGAAGCAGACTTTTGACACTGACTGCACTTAGTAGGCGTCCTTATAACACACTCCCTCGAGCTTAAGCACATCTAAGTTTTAACTGCTTTTCTTTGTAGTAAACTCCTAAGTAGGAAAACGGTAGTGTACCAATCGTTGACAAACAGGTGTCTCTATTCGTCTAGAATGGCGTCCATTGAGCTCATCACAACACTATCTGTGAGAATTCCTATGTGCCCTTTGCGAGGGTTTTATTGGCAAAATACATCTCGCCCCAAGCAGATATTTTTTTGGCTTTAGTACAGATCAGGTAACGCTTCAGTTATGTTTTATATGTGACAAATGCACAATACTCGTTTGAATGCACAAAACGACAAATTTTCACTTCTTCGACGTTCACCTTTCTTCACCCAGCTTTGCTCTGATTGCCATTGATTTGTCTATTCTGCAATATACTCTTTAAGATCGATCACAAATTTTTCATACACGTCGAATGGTCCTTGGCACGTCAGCAATACGTCACTGTAAATATCGTGCAGCTCACCAAAGTGTAGGACTCTGCGACGGTACTTTCTTTGACCACTCGCCAATGTTCTCTTTATTTTCCGTTGCCTACTGTTCTTCGTTCTCTGAGCTACTATCTCCAGAGACAACACTCGTGACGAGTGCATTGCTTTTCATGCTGTTACCTGCTTCGTCACCGACCTCCTCATCATTATTGTTTGTCAGCAAGCGATCGAGTAGGACCTGATCCTTCATCTGCTCGTGCGATAAAATCTTTTTCCCAAAAATGCTTCTTAAGAAGCTTTTTCCCACAACTTCTAAGGTTGGAAGCTTAATCATAACATGCAAATATTTGCGCCTTCTTGCATGAAACTCTTGGGCATAAATGATGGAGGATATTCATCGCAAGTAAAGGGCGAATCAGGAACCTTCCGAAGTATGATTAAACTCCAAAATTATTTGGACGCCGTCACAGGGAGGCCTATTGCAAAGCTGAAAAATGGTCGAGGTGAAGAAAATTACTTTAAAGACCTTAAAATAATAAGAAATGCGTAGAGGATCTAAATTCGCTCGCACGTTTTGTAGCAAAAGTCGTTGCGAGTTGCCGATATGTTTATAGTTCAGAAAAAAGTGACTATGCGGAAATTCTAATGAAAATTTTATATTATTTAACCCGTATCACCGTTTTTTTATGCTGTGCTAGTTCCAGAATTTTTAGTATTCTATTCTTCTTCTCTGCTTTATCGCTTGATTGAAATTTTTCCTTTTTACGGACGTCGGTGCCAGGTTTTCACGGAGCCTGGTTGAGGCGCTCCGTGAAACGCTGCTGTTGTTTGCCGGAGAGTGTCGGGGTGGGAGATCAACACTGCGTCAAGCCGCGCCGAGCATCTTTCTTTGAGAATTTGTCATTTATTCAACAATACAGCAATGACTGCCCATAAACCTATACCCACTAATCAAAAAATATTCCTTCAAGGGTATCGAAGGACTGATATAGCATGCAGTGAGCAGCATCGTTCTTCACAAGCGATTCGTTTCTTGGTCTGTACTTACTACGATAACTTTTTAAGTGATAGAGAGGAGAGTATGCTAAATGTAAACAATTCATGCAATATTATCCTTTGTACAACTTATCAAAGTTGAAATACCGCGAGCATCATGACCGCATCGAACACGAGCATTTTCCATTCACACATAAATGTTTTATGTGTACCAGTTTACGAAAGAGTGTATAGAGAAATATAAAACAGAAAAAAAATGTTGGAATGAACCTTGAGAAAAATGTAATCAAATAATGAAAATCGCTCGCCACTTGCAATTTGTACAGCGCGCAGCACGCTCACTTGCCTTCTTCAATAGGTTTAGGAGTGACTGTCAAATATTGGATAGGGGTAGAGAGGTAAATTTCAAACGATCATACGCTCGGCACTGCCGAGAGCAAAAAATCATTGTTTCACTTAGAGATAATTTTATTTCGTAAACTCCGAAATGTCTCAAAATTCAGTATATTTGAACATATTTGTTGCACGCAAACTGTGCTCTATTAATAGCCTAATTGCCTCATTGTATGCTATTGAACAACTCGGCATTTCGAATAGAATCCGTGTAGATCTAGCTCAGATACAACGTCTAAGCGCATGTCGAAGATGTAAATTAGCACAGCACGTAAACATTACATTTTTTCTTTGAATTCATTTGCATCTTATGATATATAAATGATAGCTCTTAGTCCGTGTTTATCCAACTATTTAAGATATGCTACCTGAAATAACGATTAGGCTCATCGCGTTCACCGATAAATCATATATTCATCATTTTTACTCACTGGGAAGGTAATAGCAGATACCAGACCAAAGCATTAAGAAAGGATTTTTGTGTACTATACCCCCGTTTGTCCAAACTGTAATTTTCTAGGTCAAAATCAAAGTTTGCGCCAATCATGTAACGTTGTATAGAAGCAGAAACGATATGTTAAAATCATGCAAGTAAACATGACATAGTTAGGGCTCAAAGAAGTGCTGCCAGCTGTATTCCTCCTTACTGATTTTGCTTCTCGAGAGAATTGTACTTGATTTTGTGTTATTTCCAAATCCGCTTCCAATCTCTTATTTGTTTTTCGTAATGAGGCGCAATCACTCCTGGATAATCGTAACGACAACCGAACCTTAAAAAAAGTTATTTGGTCATCTCCTTGATCGCTTGAATGAGACTCAATCAAAGCAAAATTCACCTCTGCTAATTCGCATAATGCTGCCTGCAGCTGCTCGCTTACGTTGGAATCAATTTCCTTTGGTTCCGGTGTAACCAGCGGAGCAGGTGTGCTGCTATAAAAAAAAAACTAGATTGTTTTGTAAGATTCCTCTACAGCATCACATTGGCGATAAACCGATCATAGTGCGATTAAATTAGGCATTGAATTCAGTATTGATTTAGTAATCAACAATTAGTTTTAGCGCAATGGACTAATATCTTACGATCACTGCTTACTAATATGTCTAGTCAGTGCTGCTATCCATACAAGCCTAGTACTCATCCACAGACCTTGCAAGGTTAGAAAGTTTGGTAAAGCGGCAAGCAGGATCGCATTTACTACTAACGTGTGAGCTATAAGACAACTCAAACCACTGTGCTAATACGCAGTCATAACATGGGGTATTATTTCAGTTTCGCAACAGTTTCAAAACAACGTACACGTTAAAATTATATGTACAATTTAAACGAAAGCCAGTTCATTTATTGACATGTCTTGCTCTATGTTAGAGTTTATAAGTAGCTGAATTAACAGCAGAGCAACATCAGTTAATGAAATGTTTTCTGAAAAAGTTTCCTTGTATGTTCTTGTTTAAAATTTACCTTGTTATAACAATATCTTCATGAACAGAATCCTCTCTCTGAGAAATTGATTGTCGCCATCTCTGTGGGGACAGCTGTGGCTTTGAACTCATAGTAATTGCGAAGAAGATCCTAAAATGAACGTATGCATGGATCAGAAATATTTATCTGCTATACCGGACGGTAATTTGAAGTTTTATACACGTGATGCAAAAGACGATCTATAAAGCAGTGGTCGTCAAGAAATATGCGAGACGGGAAGAAGAGCTCGAAGGATAAGGAATTAGTTAGTGAAATTAAAATTTCAAAAGTCCATGGTGTCATTTACTAACGGAAAGGTGAAAAATGAAACCGACCTTCTTTGAACAGTGTACACTTCAATATGAGAACGCGATGGTCATTTATATGCTAAAGTGATAGTATTATCAGTATCAGTTGCATTGTTGACATAATTGAATCCTATAGAACGTGTTGGAATTTGTAAATTGAACGCTTAGACTCATACCTCGCCATTTGACAAGCTTTTTAATAGACATTTCTCGCTCAACGATATTCTGATGAGGATGTAACATGTTTTAAGTCAATAAGTTCTATGTGCTATACAGGCGCCTGTTTCGTCCTACCGGGACTCATCAGTAGCACCGTCCTCGGTTCAGCCGATTCTCAAGAGAGCCTTGGTGAATCGGCTGAACCGAGGACGGTGCTACTGATGACTGCCCTGTAGGATGAAACAGACGCCTGTATAGCACATAGAACTCGATGGCTCAAAACATGTCATATCCTTATCAGATTATCATTGAGCGGTCAGTGTCTATAAAAAAGTGGTCAAGTGCGAACAGCTTGAATATCAGTCGCAGTCTAACATATAAGTACCAGAGCTTTTTTGCCAGATTATGATTAATCATTCCGTTGCTTGATTTTGGTGAAATGTTAGCAATGAGACTTCTATATAGAGTTTCATACTAAAAAGAACCTTCATGTTTAGAAAATCCTCTATATTTCAATAAGAAGACCACATTGTCATCAAACGGCAATATTTGCAACTGTTATATTACACACTCTTCTCCCTTTTTATGTACGTTTTTGCGCTCGTTTGATAGCTTCTGTAATATCGACTTCCATACTAAGTTTGCTTTGCGAAAGAACTTCTATAGTACGTTTTCCTAACTGAAAAAAGATAGCGTTCTGCAATCAGAAGTCATTTTTTCGACCATAAAAAACGTTTTGGGTTTTTTTCATAGCGAAATTTGACTTGAAAGAAACATTGTCGCCGTTAGGCTTTGGATATTATTGGAGTGAATTCTATAAACTTGTTTTTAGGGAAAAGAGCACTTAATTTTTTGAGAAATTTCTACTTTTACTGCGATTTGTTTGAACTGCAGTTATATTTTGTGAAATGTGCTCGTGTTTCCTTGCCTTTTTTGCCTAGAAGATATTTTAACTAGATCATCAATAATCAATAAATAGCTTAAAAAACGAAGATTTCCGCACTTAACTCCATTCATAGGAAAATCCTCTTATTGCGCTGTAATTTGAGAAATGGGGGCTGCCTTTTCTTTTTGACAATATTAGTCCCTTGTCCCAGCCTTACACTGTCGCTTTGCGTATTTTTACAATCGTGTTTTGATTTTGAAGCAAATTTATCATTGTGGAAGGTTTGTTTTGTGCGTTCGCTTAAGACTACACTGAAAAACACAACATGTCATGTGGTCAGTTACAGGCTCTTGTACAACCCGCTATTCGTATTTCGGCCTTGCAGCCTAGTTACTAGGGCAGGCCCTTCGTCTTCAGCCATTTTCAAAAGAGAGCGCGACGACGAACGATTTAGACAATGACCGTCATGTGAAATAAATCACTAGATCGACAGTGTTTGGCACTCGATTGCTCTTGGCTGGTATTTTTAAAATAGCCCACCTTTTGTTTTGATTGTTTTCTTGAGACCACGCTCAAAATTAAGTATTTCTCATAATAACTGCTTAAACGAAAGTGAAGGTGATTGCATGAGCGTAGAAAGAGTTGACCAAATCTCTTACGTGCGGTCATAACTATATTGGCGAGAAGAGTAGTCCTCTCTAGGCCCTCATAGAAGCTGACAAGCGTCAAATTAGACGAAATACACTCCTAGACACACATGGAGCACAGAAGCATGATGGAGTAGGTAGATTTTGACATATGACTTACCATCCATGCGCAGGAGCATGGAACATTAAAGCGGAGGATTTTAGAAGCGATTTTCGTTAACACGAACAATTATAGTTCGAACTGCAGGGAGAAATGTCTCGTTATTACTCGTTATATGAGACAGTATACAAGAATGTTGTTTTGATAAGTTGAGGTGCGTCACAAGCCTACATGATCTACTTCCGGTGATCTTCTCCTGAAACATTCAGTGGAGTGCATGTAGAAAAGCAGTGAATATGCTGAGAGTTGATTTTGTGCTCCATGCGATTGATATCTGAGTGTGTTGACCTTTCTAGAAGTTTCCAATGGCGGTGTTTGACTGACTGGATTGTAGACAACTTTACCATTGCAGGCTCTGGAGAAAGGGAACTGCCGAAAACTCGGCTATTATATTGGCAAACTAGGAATTATTAACGCATGATGAGACTATCGGATAGTCGGTCTTAAAATTTTATTTATTTCATTTAGCGAATAGATACTAGGCAACAATGAAAAGACTCGCCAGCAATAACAATCGGCCCATACTCGTAAATCACTGCAATGAGCGTTCAAGTAGACGTGATCTGTTCCCAACAGATAAGCGACTAATGATTCACATTGTCCCTGGATGGCGTGTTAAAACCTCTAATTATTCACTGCATTTGTCGAGTTTAGAGCAGCAAACTAATTTCCTGAAATCGTCGTTTCACTCCTTGGTTCACTAATGAGAATTGTGATTAGAAGGCTCAAAAGTCTGTGGAAAATAGCTTCACAAAACCGTGATTACAATATCTGTGGATTGTAAATGTCCATACGGACCCAGTGTCATGAACACCAAACGATGCACGCCAGAGTTATGGAACTGCTTTCTTGCTCCATATATTATAATCTTCGTTGACACTCGGGAACACCTTATAAGGATGTTAGGATATAATCGAAACCCGGAACTCCAAGTGAGCTGCGAATTCAAACCATCATTCTCAGCTCGTTTGGTGTAACAGACAGTACGTGAGCCTTAGAAAGGATAATTGTGGGATTGAGGCTCATCTGAAGTTCCGAATATTAGTCATATTTTTGAGTCTTTGTTGTTGTATAACACATCAGATTTTTCAATTTGAAAAGATTATAAAGTGAATGGGATGTCATAACATTTTCACTCATGATACAGTTTGAGTACGTAGTAAACTAACGTCTGCTCATTTAAGAGGTGATGTCGGGCCAGCGTGAGTTGATGCCAATATAATCTCATTTAGTCATTTTAGCCGTTCTAGAATTTTCTTGTAGCACTCTTCCAATCCTAAACAGAAGCGAATACTATAGTTTTCTACATTTTTGGCTTATGCAATGAAGATGATTACATTATATTAGAGCGAGATCTCCCTGTGTATTTGATAAACTGCTTTTTTAACTAATTCGTTAGGTTGTATACGTCAAACTCTAAGTGTTTCATTATATAGTATGTTTTAAGCCATCGAGTTCTATGTGCTATACAGGCGTCTGTTTCATCCTACAGGGCAGTCATCAGTAGCACCGTCTCGGTTCAGCCGATTCCCAAGGCTATACTACCTTGAGAATCGGCTGAACCGAGACGGTGCTACTGATGAGTCCCGGTAGGCTGAAACTGGAGCCTGTATAGCACGTGGAACTTAATGACTTAAAACTTGTTACATGCTTATCAGAATATCATTGAGCGAAAAATGTCTATTGAAAAGGTTGTCAAATGGAGAGGTATGATTCTAAGCGTTCAATTTACAAATTCCAACAGGTTCTACAGGATTCAATTATGTCAACAATGCAATTGGTACTGATAATACTATCACTTTAGCATATAAGTGACCATTGCGTTCTCATAGTTGAAGTGTACATTGTTCAAAGAAGGTCGGTTTCATTTTTCAGTTATCCGTTAGTAAATGACACCATGGACTTTTGAAATCTCAATTTTATTAACTAATTCTTTATCCTTCAAGCTCTTCTTCCCGTCTCGCATATTTCTTAACGACCACTGCTGGATAGATCGTCTTTTGCAACACGTGTATGAAACTTCAAATTGCCGTCCGGTATAGCAGATAAATATTTCTGAGCTATGCATACGTTCATTTTAGGATCTGCTTAACAATTACGATGAGTTCAAAACCACAGGTGTCTCCACACAGACGACGACGATCAATCTCTGAAAGAAAGGATTCTAGTCTTGAGGATACTGTTATAACAGGGTAAATTTCAAACAAGAACATACAAGGAAACTTTTTCAGAAAACATTTCATTAACTGATGCTGCCCTGCTGTTCAATCAGCTACTTATAAACTCTAACTGGAGCAAGGCACGTCAATAAATGAGCTGCTTTCGTTTAGATCGTGCACATAATTTCAACGTGTACTTTGTTTTGGAACTGCTGCGAAACTAAAATAACACAGATATAAGTTACAGATATAAGATATTATAGTTGCATATAGCGCAGTGGTTTGAGTTGTGCTATAGCTTACACGTTAGTAGTAGATGCGATCCCGCGCCCCGCTTTAGCAAAGCTTCTAACCCTGCAAGGTCTGTGGATGGGTACTAGGCTTGTATGGATAGCAGCACTGACTAGACTTATTAGTAAGCAGTGATCTCAAGAAATTAGTTCATTGCGCTAAAACTGATTGTTGATTACTAAATCAAAATTGAATTCAATGCCTAATTTGATCGCGCTATGATCGGTTTATCGCCAATGTGATGCTGTTGAGGAATCTTATCAATCTAGTTCTTTATAGCAGTGCATCTGCTCCGCTGGTTACACTGGAACCGAAGGAAAATGATTCCAACGTAAGCGAGGAGCTGCACGCAGCATTACGCGAACTAGCAGAGGTGAATTTTGCTCTGATTAAGTCTCATTCAAGCGATCAAGGAGATGACATTCAAATAGTTTTCTTTTTTCAGGTTCGGTTGTCAAAACGATTATGTAGGAGTGATTGCGACTCATTACGAAAAACAAATAAGAGACTGGAAGCGGAATTGAAAGTGACACAGGATCAGGTAAAACTCTCCCGAGAAGGAAAATCAATAAGAAGGAATACAGCTGGCAGCACGACTTTGAGCCCCAACTATGTAATGTTTACTCGTATAATTTTATTATATCGTTTCTGCATTCTATACAACGTTACATGATTGGCGCAAACTTGGATTTTGACCTACAAAAATTACAGTTTGAACAAACAGGGGCATAGTACATAAAAAATCCTTTCTTAATGTTTCGAAGTGGCATCTGCTATTACCTTCTCAGTGAGTAAAAGTGATGAATTTATGATTTATCTGCAGTGGTATCTTCGTTTCATTACTTCAACTATCTAACTCATGTTGGTGAAGACGATGAGCCTAATCGTTATTTCATGTAGCATATCTCAAATAGTTCGATAAACACGGACTAAGAGCTACCATTTATATATCATGAGATGCAAATGAATTCAAAGAAAAAATGCGATCTTCACGTGTTGTGCTGATTTGCATCTTCGACATGCGCTTAGACGTTGTATCTGAGCTAGATCTACACGTATTCTATTCGAAATGCCGAGATGTTCAATAGCAGACAATGAGGCAATTAGGCTATCAATAGAACACAGTTTGCGTGCAACAAATATGTTCAAATATACTGAATTTTGAGACATATCGAGGTTTACGAAATAAAATTAACTTTAAATGAAACAATGATTTTTTGCTTCGGACAGTGCAGAGCGTATGATTGCTTGAAAATCACCTCTCTACCCCTATTCAATATTTGACAGTCACTCCTAAACCTATCAAAGAAGGCAATGGAACGTGCTGCGCGCTGTACGAATTGCAAGTAGCGCGCAATTTTCATTATTTGATCACTTTTCCCTCAAAGTTCAGAAGAAATTCCAACATTTTCTTTTTCTAAGTTTCATATCTCTCTATACACTCTCCCGTAAAGTGGTACACATATAACATTTATGTGTGAAAGGAAAGCGCTTGCGCTCGACGCGGTCATGATGTTCGCGGTATTTCAACTTTAATAAGTTGTACAAAGGATAATATCACATGAATTGTTTGCATTTAGCAACCTCTCTTCTCTATAATTTAAAAAGTTATCGTAGTAACTACAGACCAAGAAACGAATTGCTTGTGAAGAACGATGCTGCTCACTGCATGCTATATCAGTCCATCAATACCTTTGAAGGAATATTTTTTGACTATTTGGTATAGGTTTATAGGGCAAGCTTTGCTGTATCGTTGATGACAAATTTTCAAATGAAGATGCTCGGCGCGGCTTGACGCTGTGTTGGTCCCCCACCCCGCCACTCTCCGGCAAACAACGGCAGCATTTTACGAAGCGCCTCAACCAGGCTCCGTAAAAACCTGGCTCCAACATCCGTAAAAAGGGAAAATTTTTAATCAAGCGATAAAGCAGAGAAGAGGTTCAAAATGCTAAAAATACGGGAACTAACACAGCAAAAAAAGTGTGATACGGGTTAAATAATATAAAAAAATCATTAGAATTTCCGTATAATCACTTTTTTCTGCACTATAAACATATCGGAAAATCGTAACGACTTCTACCACAAAACATTCAAGCGAATTCAAATTCTCTACGCATTTTTTTTTACTTAAATGTCTTAAAAGTGATTTTCTTAACCTCGACCACTTTTCAGCTTTGCAAAAAGCCTCAATGTGACGGCGTCCAAATAGTTTTGGAGTTCTATCATATTCGGAAAGTTTCTGATTAGCCTTTTACTTGCAATGAATATCCTCCATCATTTATGCCAAAGAGTTTTATGCAAGAAGGGGCAAATGTTTGCATACTATGATTAAGCTTCCAATCTTAGAAGTTGTGAGGAAAAGTTTGTCTGAAGAAGCATTATTGGGAAGAAGATTTTATCATACCAGCAGATGAAGGATCAGGTCTTGCTCGATTTCTTGCTGATACACACTAATGATGAGGAGGTCTGTGACGAAGATGATCACATCATAAAAAGCAATGCACTCGTCACGAGTGTTGTCTCTGGGGATAGTAGCTTTGACAACGAACAACAGTGTGCAACGAAAAATAAAGAGAACATTGGCGAATGGTTAGAGAAAGTACCGTCGCAGAATCCTACACTTTGGTGAGCTGCACGATATTTACGGTGACGTATTTCTGACGTGCTAAGAGCCATTCGACGTGTATGAAAAATCCGTGATCGATCTTTAAAAGTATATTGCAGAATGGACAAATGAATGGCAATCAGAGCAAAGCTGGGTGAAGAAACGTGAACTTCGAAGAAGTGAAAATTTGTCGTTTTGTGCATTCTCGCAAAAGGCATATATACGGAATAAAGCTGTTGAAAATGTGAGGTGATGGTGGGTACACCTGCAAAGTGATGATTTATGCAGGTGTACTCAGAACTCTTAACTAGCCGAACGTCTCATAGATAGTGTTGTGATGAGCTCAATGGACGCCATTCTAGACGAAGGAATTCACCTGTTTGTCAACGATTGGTACACTACCGTTCTCCAACTTAGGTGTTTACTACAGAGAAAAACGGTTGAAAGTTTAGATGTTGCTTAAGCTCGAGGGAGTGTGCTATAAGGACGTCTACTAAATGCAGTCAGTGTCAAAAATCTGCTTCTTTGGAATATTTCAGTACGCTTATTAAAAATATAACTTTACAACTCCCTTAGATAATTGAATCGAATCATGATTTGTACGAGGCTGAGGAGAATGTTCCTTAATAATTCCAAGTTCTCTCTGAATAAGAGAGAACAAATGAAAAATTGATCTCATTCTCTGAAGAGATTCTTTTTACATTAGCGTTAGTAATCATTCGGAAGATGAGAATTTAGGCTATACCCAGTCATCGCAGATTTTCTCAAATACCTCTTTATAGAACTGTAAGATTCAAATTAAAATCATGTTTCATAAAACCACGTGTTTTTTCTCTTGCGTCGCTTATACTTCGCCAAAAAAAACTCCTTCATCAGAGTGCTGGTTTTCAAACTATACCAAGGAATTCAAAGAACTCAAAGATGTGTTCGCTTTTCAAAATATCCTCCCGATCTATTGATCCTCTCTGGTGTTTTGATTTGTGCTCTAAACCTCACTGGACAGAGTTCTTTCTTTAGACTAATAGTAATCATCTAATAGCGTAACGTTTCCTCGTTCTAGTGATGTGCTTGTTTACTGGAAATACGGTTTAGCTGGAAAAATAAGATCTAGTTTCACATTTTTCACAACGTTTATTACCGACTATACGGCAAGGCGAGATCCGTGGCAGGGGACATTGCAGGGGCGAGGCGAGGCATGATGATCGATATACTGTTTGTTATTCTTTTGAGAATTTTTCCTTAGTTCAAATAAAAACTCTAAATAAAATGACTTTTAGGATATTGCGGAAATTTCTTCAAAAAATTGATATGATGCTTTGCGCTTTCCATCGAATTTTGTGCGTGATAAAAATTGGAGGCGAAAGGCAAGTGTGGAACATACATTTTGATCTGGATGCTACAGCGTTATGAAGAAATGTTTTGAAAAACAGACGACGCAAGGCTGTAACCTATAGTTGTAGGTTTTGATTGGTTGCCAACACTCCTACGAAATGTTCTTCTTTAGCGATTAAGGTCGGATATTCATTCGCCCCCTCCTAATGAGAAGGAAATAAATTTTATGTTTGTTGCATACAGTATAGATTATTGTAAATCTATAGAGAATCTCTAAGAAATATCACACCTCTTGTCTCGAGTGTTTCTTTGACGACACGCTCAAATTTCAGTATGTCTAAGAATTATTTTTGAGTCATGCATGTGGTCGAGTGTGCAACACTGCATGTTCGGTAATTTTGCCACTTAGCGGCGTGTGTGAATATTTTGTGTGAGGTTCCTCTATGTAAGGGATAGATCTTGGAGGAACTGATTAAACGGAAAAAGACCGTAAAAATGTCGAGGCTAAATAGCTGAAATTTTGTATCTTACTGTGCGCACTGTGTATGCATTCACGATAGAACACATGCATGACTTGAGGATAACTGTCAAACATATTTCAGGAATATTTTTTTGTAAGGATATCCCCGACAACGTTAGTTATGGTGCATCAAATTTTGATTTACTCTTTAGATATCAGATGAAGACGGTGAATAAAATTGAGCTTTGAGTTTTGATACGCTGTTGTTGGAAGCGAAAATTCTTGGCAAGAGATGCCGCGAAGGAGATTTGTGGTGCCAAAGGTGAACGGAGTGTGACCCATGTGACTGCTGCAAAGTAGTACAAACGTTTCACAGTAATGATCTCAGTCTCGTTCGTTTTCAGAAGCTCAAGCTACTTCATCAAGACAATGCCAAACTTCACATCTCAGTGAAGACTAAGGAAAAATTTGATGAGCTGGGGAAGGTCGATGTATTGCCGCACTAATTATACGATACAGATGTTGAGCCTACTGATTACGGACCAGTTCCGCTTAGTGGAATGTCTCCTACGTGAACGTGGCGATTCGAGACATGTGATGACGTTGAAGAGGCACTTCAGGAGTTCTTTTTTTTTTTATTCAAAGCCCAGAGAATGACGACTCCATAATGATTTGTAGATTGTTGGCAGAAGAAAGAGGATAATGATGATAGTTATTTCAAAATAATTATTATGGTTTTGATTAAATTTATGTGTAAGCTTTGAATGTTTAGTTTGTGTTAAGGAACTTTTTCCTTAACCTAATATATTAACTGCTGATTGTTTTGAGACCTACCAATTGTTGATTATGTAGAAGTGCAAACCGATGGGAATAGTTTCAGCTTCCTCTCGGCCGCTTTTTGCTAAATAGGTATAAAAAATAAGTAATTTATAGCATCAGTGAAATGTTATTGAAATTTAGCTCAGCAATATTCAATCTTTTCAAAGATCTACTCTACACAAAAGTGAATACGCGCTTGTTCTACGCTTATTCTAGCATCATACTTGAAAAGTCCACGTAAAAGACTTTTTTAAAGACTCGACACTTTAAGATATACGTTTCTGAGTTACAATTCTGCAAAATTGACGATATAAAAATATATCCCTTTTCTATCAGAAGTAGAGATTCATCATTAAATAAGTCGTAATTTCAAGGTGCATGATCGTTCTTTGGACTGAAAATGCCTTTATGTTAGCACTGCAAATCTAAACAGCGTGCTGAGTATTGCGGAGTAAAAAGAAATATTCTCTATATACGCTTAGCGCGCTGAGAAAGCGCTTTCGAAATTCAGATACTAAAATCGGTGATACTCAAGCTAATCATTGACCACAGAAAGCATAGTGGAAAAGCTTTGCACATCAAAAACTTCAAGCAAATGTTAGTAAATCGAACTCAGAAATCGCTCTAAGCGGAACAATCTCTTCGTTCTTACAGCTCAACGACAAGGCCCTACTTAAAACCAAATACATCATGAAATTCTATTTTTACTATGTTATCAAAAGACCATAAAAATCTCGTCAAAACTCTGTGCGCGGAGTAAAAATTACGAAAAATCTAGTGTATTTGAACTACTGCTTATGTTAAATTTTTCCACTGAAGGCCTAGATATTATTCGTACTTATTTTTACTTTGATCAAAGATAAGCATTCCGCTGTGGTCAACGGAAAGCGCGTTTTGTTGCAGCTAGAGAAAACCTCACCGCACGCTGTCAACAAAAACCAAAGACAAGTTTGATGAATTGAATAGAGTCGAGGACCTGCCGCATCCCGCCTACAGTCCATATTGCGTTCCATCCGACTTTGGCCTTCTCCGATCAATGCAATAGTTTTTAGAGAGTCGTCGTTTTGAATAGTTTGATGTAGCTGATAGAGCACGTCGAGAGTTGTTCGATTCCAGTTCGAAGGAACGATACTTCGACCAGATCCAAAACTTAGCGGACCGCTGGCAGAAAGTTATAGAAAATGATGGCATTCATCGCTGAATATAGTTATTATTGTTTTTGCTTGAAATTCATGCATGAAGTGTCAGTTTTTCACAAGTGCCTCGGAACTTTCTTTCCAATCTATTACGAAGCTGTAACATTGTAGCAACTGCTCTTACAAAAGTGCAACTTCATACAGCACAGATTGTAGAAAGTGGTACACTTGAACTTTAGTTATCTACGTAAATCTTATGTTTTAGTCTATTGAAAACGATCTCACCGACTGCACAAGGGTTGATGTGAGTCATCAATCTTTGTTTCCGAAGAAGCTGCATGAAAAAATCGGTCGTTTGGAAAATGAGGTGAAAAGACTTCAATCGGTTGTCGAGGTATGTGTTAGAACTTTTTGGAACTTGAAATACATGGGTCGTATTTCGGGTCCAATATAAGGTTGGGATCGTATTGCACGTTATACTAACTAGATCAGATTTTCATCAGAAGACCTTTCGATGCGATTTTTTGCCCGGTGGTGTTTCTAGTTAATGAAACATGATATAATTGATGACGAAAAGTTATTGACCGAAATAAAGAAGTCTAAATTGTGCATGATATTGGGTTTCATACTTGGATTTTCTTCTATGTACTAGTTAGTCTACTAAGTCTAGGGATATCGTGGTCGGCCTGAAAAGATCACATAGTCGTACAATCCACAAAGGTATGTGATTTATCGTGGATTCTTTCTAAATATGGATGGGTGCCGAATTACTTTTAGTTAGTCTCTTGTCATAAGTAGCTGTCTATTAAGTCCAGCGATGTGACGTCAATGAGCGCTAACCGCTAAGGTAGACGTCGTTTGTAGTGGAAAAAGTTATGTCCAACCCATGCTGCTCCATGATATCGGTTTGGAAAAAAATAGTCGGTTAGGAAACCGGTACATTGCAACTTCATTCCCTATTGTTTGCAAAGGAAATGTCGTGTTACGATTTATGCGAGAAGTAGGCTTTGTGGTATAACCATCTGTTTGCAAACCACTAAGTTGATAATGATTGAAATAGATCTGCGAATCAGTCTTGAGCAGCGTGAAATCACTAGTTCACAGTAGAAATACTCGGCTTTCTGGGTTGGTGACGCGTTGCTTTTATGACGTTATGTTAGTTCAAGTACCTAAGACTTAGGTGGTAGCTCAAAACGAATAAATGCGGAAATAAGGATATACACCAAAACAATACAGTCATTCATACAGTGGCAAGGTCAACAAGACAAATGGGCAAAGATGAAGGTGATGTGGCTCTTGCAGTTGTGACGGGCGTTCTCAACGAATAATAGCCATGAAGTAAAATGTTGGGTGCTCAGGATAGCTGGCAATATCATCTGCTTCTCATTACTTTTGGGAAGGAACAAAAAAGACTCACCAGCAGTAACCATTCAAAATAGCAAATCACCGCTGTGATTGAAGGATGCAAATTGTGGGTTCACCTGCATGTTAGGGTGATAGCGACATAACCATTGATTTATCTAAATCAGTGGGATAAAAGCGCTTATTGTGAGGTGGAAAAAAGCTCAGGAAATAGATATAAGCTCAATGGCGACAAGAATTATTTAATTATTGACTGACAGGAAACACTCTTATCAATTTAGCAGTAACAATAATATAACCTATTCGTAAATCGCGATCGTGGGCTAACTGACAAACTCAGTTGCACACGCACACTGAATGCACTGCAGCTTTGCTGTGTATTTATTCATAAGCTACAAAAATTAAAATTCTGAAATGTTTTTGAAATATTCTTGTTAGTTTACTCACTGCTGCAATTTAAGAGTGAACGTCGTTCGTACGAAGCTGAATTGGAACATTGCATTGCCGCGATCAAAGCTGCTGGTAGAGAGCGTGATGAGGCACAGGCCGAAATAAAGAGGTTGGTTTTTTATTTGCCAAATAAGCTTTCTGACTTTCCATGAAGGACAAACATAATATTTAATGATGAAATGTAATTAAGGAGTTGTTCACCAATGATATGGGGCGGGTGCAGCGCAGTAGCTAGATATGCTCAACGATACACACGAAGTTGATGATTGAATTTTATGCCCATAGAACATGATCTCCGTACGACCATTGCCTAGTGGAACGAGACTTTCCTAGGAGGGTGAACAGACTACACCGATACATTGTCATTCCATCGTAAATAATTGTAAAGCAGTTGACTAGCTTCATGACGCTTGATAGCATGGAACACCTTAGTGCGTTCTTAACGGAATGATAAACGCAGAAGTTTTATCGTTTATTTTTTGCGCATTACGATGCAACCACGTGATATTTGATTGAATTGGAGATTACTCGAAGTGGATGATATGGAGATTTCTGCTGACGAGGTGTTGTGGACCAATCTAATGAAGAAGTATCAAAGTGGCTCAAAACGGAATGCGTTGTTGACATGGGCTCAAGCACAGTGAGTCTTTTCCAATGGAGTTGAGAGAATACGAACAGGAAACGAAAAATGTTTGTTTATCTTAAGGAATATAAAATATCTCATTGAAACTGCTGTACCTGGTCTCACAACATTCAAAGTTAGAAATTTTCCAAATCGTTTCTTGTAAACATACCAAAATGAAGGCTCATCTCCACAGTTATCTGAGAGTTTTGCTTAATTTTCATTTAACTAGTGTGTTGTCATTTTTTCTATATTGAAGGAATTTTTAAAAAGTTTCAAATATAACTTTTTAAGCCTTGCTGATTATCCCGATATATTTGTCACAAATTTTTCATCGGATTGGTATGATGGACGCGCTTTCTGTGCTTTGATCCATCATTTTCAACCTAACAGGGTGAGCTTAGTTGTTTTTTACTTTTCAAGTGTAACGTTGATTTTTTGCCTAACGACACTCACCGTAACGTTAGACGTCATAGAGTAAATGTTTTGTTGGCAATTTTATGCTGAATCACAAGAGTAATTCTCAACCATATAGCATTTTCATGAGCAATTTTGATATTATCTGAGAATCACTTTTTGGAATAATCTTGCTGCAAAAAAAATTGTAACTCAGTGATTATCGGTGCGCTTCTGCCCACACTTAAATGATTCATTCGTTCTTTTTTTCAGTAAAGCGAACCTTTCTTCTTTTTTTGAATCGTCAAACCTAAAATAGGTGTTCTTGGTCAGAGAAGATCAAAACACTGACCTGATAGATTAATAGATTACCAGAAGTGCTTGTATTGACCAAATATGCCTTAAATCACTTCTAAAATGATACGATTGAAATCCATTCAGTGTCCTTAAGTAACTGATTAATGTTGAACTTTTTGTGCTATAAGTATGTTCTATATGAATTTTAAGGGATATATTACTTTTGACCGCGTGATTAGTTATGCTTCGCGCGGCTTGAAACATAATCGATCTCACAGCCTCCCATCACTCCTCGGCAATCAATAACGAGCGCCCTACCAAGCGCAGTAGCCTGGCTGTCTTCGACATTTCAAGGAAATGTGCTGGAGCATTACTTTACGATGTCTGTGAAAGAATTCAAATCCTCAAACGAGAAAAGAGATAGAAGTGGTGCTGATTTTACTGAGATTTGCGCAGCGGAAAAATCTGTAAATCGGGTCAAAACTGAATGGAATGTGAAAAAAGAGCAATATACCGACTTCAGGGAGTTAAACCTGCGTATCATTCGCACCGGTAATACGTCCTATCACTACACCACCGAGGCACCGTTTTACTAGCACACATCATTCTTCAATGTCTATATTTTAGCTATCATCGCCCAACCAACCACCGATATTGCTTACCCGATCAAGCCTGTCATAAGCATAGGTGCAACGCGAGTTGAACTCTCTCTAAAGGGCGGATTTTCGCTCACCCACTGAATTCTCTTAAGTATATTTAAGACACCATTACACTGCGAAAAAAGCAGTAAAAACATTGAAATTCTTCAATATTCTCAGTTGCTTCGTGCATAAAAATATTATAGTTGAGTGATCAAATCCATAACATTTTACAGTGATCAACGTGATCTTAGTAGTTTTAGAATGCTTTGCTTTTAGGTGGATCGCCATGAACTGATGAAGCAAAAGTCACATCGTGTACTAGCAGTGCAGTTGGCTGAAAAAGTAAAGATGCGCGTTGATCCCGCGACATTCCTTACACCAGCTCAAGATTACAGAGATGTCATGGCAATAGTGTTCAAACTCTACAAGAAGCTTGACACTGATGAAGAACATACTCATTGTTCCCTCGATCCCTTGCCTCGATGTGCATGCAAAATTTATGATTAAATAAAACGTTAGTCTAAGTTCTATTGCCTCTCATCAGCGAACAACTTCACTACAATGTTTCTTCTACTTTATAGATCGTGCCCTAAGTTTTGGCACTAAGGCAATAAATACCAATATTATTGACTAGAAAAGTTGAAATTGCGTGGCCTTAATATCATATCAATTATGCATTTTGTTGTAAGCGTTTGAGCATATATTTTGACTGCATTTACTCTGAGATGGAGCTACCTTGGAAACAGATTCGCCTGCTACTCGATTGGCGCATTGAGGAAAGTACTAGTGGAGAATGGCGTAAAAATAGTGGAGCTTTGTGTGGGCGGCTCGAGCGCGACTGATCATCCTGGCTGTTCTCTCCAACTTTGAGCTTTGCAAACCACTTCCTAGTCATCTTTTCTACAACCGTATCATCGACCCAAGCTTCATTAATCTTGCTCTCCGCTTCACTAAAATATCACCCTAAGCGTTATTCGTACATAAGTAACAAACATGTTTGTTCTCAAAACAGCTCCGTCTTAAAGTAAGTATAAACGAGATATATACCGAAATGGTTTCAAAAAGTGCGTGATTGAACGTTGCCAAAATGGTGTAATTTTGATTATTTCTTACTGATAAATTCGGCGCTTATTCACCTTACTGCCAAGACTTATGGAACTACGTAATAGCATGATCGATCCTGTCATCCGTGACTATATCATGAATAGACGAAAGGATGCCATAATGACCTCAAGATTTAATGGGTAAAAATGCAGGATTGGGTCGTTTCAGTCACCATATTATGACTAATTTTATTTATTTTTACATTAACTCCGTCCGCGCTAGACTGTTTCGTAGTGTCTGCAAAGACTAAGCCCTCTCATATACATCCCAAGAAGTGGAAACGTTGAAATCGCGATGATTTCATATGAAATGTCCATACAACTCTTGAAAGCATTTGACATCGTTCTACAAGTTTCGATGGGTTTTGCGATAACTCTCTGCAGCTTATGTAGTTTCAAGCCATAACTGCTGCTCTTCTTTCTTCAACATCTCTTTTTTTTCTATCGCTTCTCTGCATTGTTTTACAAGTTTGAACGTGAAATCCCGATTGCCTGTAGTTCGTGCGGGCCCCACGATGACGTGTTTATGGAGACAAGCGTTTCTTGGTGGCTATAGAACTCTCACCTTTCGTAGCGCTAACCTGAAGATGTTGTGGATGAACCGGTTGCCGCATTCGTCATCGATATTGTCCTTTTCGGGACTGTGTACCCACGTTCTCTGCATCTCTAACTCCCAACTTGAGAACACATTGAATGTAATATCTTATCATTTCAATTGTATTATTGTCATTATTTTTTCATATTATGTTAAATATAAGTTCAACATGTTGTTATAAATAGGAAAATGACAACAATTTTTACAGTTGAAATAACGAAATAATGCAATCACTTGGTTCTCACGTTGGGTGTAAGAGATGCAGAGTGGGTGGTCCCCATGGTCCCAAAGGCGCTAAGATAATCATTCTATATCACCACACCTATAATTTTATTAAACGACACTTACACACTAGTTATAAGACGGAATCCTCTCGAGGGCAAAAACGGTTGCTGATGTCACACGGGTGTCGCTTAGGATTAAGTGTTGCCTTAACGCGAAACAAAACTCGCGTATCCTCAACAATCGTTCTTTTTTTTCCTCGGAACTATATCGTCTTTAGGCGAATGTAGATGTATTATATTGTATATATCAAAATAACTGCGAGAATCTGCTCTAAAATTAAGCAAAAATCGAAAGCTTGCATGCATGAAAAATAATCAGCATAAACGAAAAGTTCGGGAAATTTCTCGTTAATTTAATACAGCGAAGTTACCGAATCATACAAATTGTCAATTTTACCTTCTACAACTGTTGCTAATCTCTTGTTGGCTCAGCAAGATATGTTGTTTACGTATCTAAGTGTTGATCCAGTAGGACGCTTTGTAACTGCGATGTGCACACTTCATCCAAAATACATTATTCTTCTCAACTTTCTCCAATTTTATTATTCCATTCAGAGTTCCCGCTTTAGTTCATCTCAAAATCGATCTAAGCGTCTGCCATGCAACTCGTTTCCGTCGAGATTTCGCCCGTTGATCCACATCATTGCCCATCTATCAACCTTGCTATAACATTCAGTATAGTTGGTTTGAATGTTCAAAGCCTCACTGAGGTTGTTACATCAGAACCATTCTCCTTTCGCAGGTCTCGCTCTCCTTACTTATCATTGGCCTGCGCCCTGCACTAAACCGTGTTTTTTAATCTAGCTGTAACACTAAACACGATCTGTAAGGGAAAAAAAGTCGATGAGATCGATCAGTTTGTATATACTAGCCGCAATACATCGACTGAAAAAGTGGTGATAACACAATCTTATATGCTATCAGCACATAGGTCTCCCAATTCTTCTATAATGGAACGGTTCGGTTTGAGGCCTGGACCACTGATGAAAAGGACGATACCTTGGAAACACGTGCATGTCTCTGACGTAGCAGGCTCGGTAAAGCTTCAATCATTCTTATAAATTATAATTCATACGTTGACTCTGAGCCATATGCTACATCGATACATTCACATCACCATCTCCTATTGTATGTAACAACTGTTTTTACCTGGTCATCATTCGTATCTAATTTGTGTTAGTGTTTGCTTAGGAATCTTTTCAAAAGAATAAAGGATAAGCTGTTGGTGTCCATCATTTTCTTAGAAATGTGCCATGCATTCGTCTTAAATTCGTTGGCTTCGTTTGCGATGATTGGATGCGCATCTGATCTTTACAATGACTACAATGGTGGCTCGCTTATCTACTAAGTCGATGCTGCTATCTTTCCAAACAGGCTAACACCACTTCAGCGACTGTGAAGGGATGGAAGGAAATCAGTCTCATTTGCTGGAGAAAGACTTTTCATAGAAGTGTTAGTAGTTATTCGAAAGTTTAAATCTCTAGTTACTACCACCGTCACCAATGCTCTAAAACACCTTTTATCACGCTGTAGCATCCAGAATAAGGTTCTGTTCTACACTCGCCCTACGCCTTCATTTTTACCAGGAGTGTTAATCGCTGAAAGCGCGAAAAGCATCTCAGCATATAGAATATTCCTCATAGTATCAGAATCATGCGTTTTCGCTTATAATTTTCGACGATGTGGTAAAAAAATTCGTCAATAAAGTAGCAATAGTTGCCGACATTTTAACGCGTAGTGTGGTAGCTTACTGTCGAGCTACGCTGTAGCTCAAGCGGATATCTAACTAGCAAGTCTTGATTTTGATTTCCTTTGATTATATTTGTCAGACTACCTTAAGAATGAGTCGTCGCTGTGACATTAATTTTACATCTTTCTAAGCAATGAACTTCATTCCGCCGCATCCATGAAGAGAATCCTTAAGCAAAAGTCAAAATAATGCGCCAAATAATCGCAGGCACACGTTGAAGACGAATGCCAGAAAAGTTGGAGTGCTGTAATTCGCATTTTGTTAGCGTTTTATAGCACAAAACTCGCCCGTTGGTCGCACTTACCGCTTAGGATACACGTTCCTCATCAAAAAATCTATTTAAATTCCAAATTTGAGATAGCGAGTGATAGGGGAATACACTGGATATAATTAGAATAGTTTTACCATCTTAAATTTTACTCTGCTGCTATATTTACCAATTTTCAAGAATGAAGAAGCTTATCATCCTTCATCTTGACTCAGTGCTAGTTCATGGTTTTTGGTTTACTCTTAAGCTGATTTCGCCTGCTCTCTAGGCTTTCTTTTGCAACAGTTTTTCATTTTCGTCATTTTTTCTCGAAGAATATTATTCAAATATCATCCTCATGTCATGGTCATATAATTTAAAACTGTGCAGTGGCTTGTTCTAGTTTTTGAAAAAGTGATCGATCACGAGTACTCACTCAGATCATGTTGACATGTCAGTTCGTGATAAAAAGTGTAGACTCTTCAAACAACAGAATGTTCTTCCTACTGAAAATATGTTTGTAGAAGACAATTCTAGGACAGTCTAATTTTCATAGCGAGAAAGTTTACTTAATGTGAAAGTTCTATTATATATTGTCACAATATTCGCTGTGGAACTGAACAGCGTTCTTTGGAAGTAAAACCCTATTCTTTTCTTGTTAAGAAAATGTACTATGATACAGCTCTAACAAATCAAGCGTATAAAGTCGTTTTTAGAAACTAAGCAAGTCTCTGAAATTAGCAACATTTGTGCTATCCATTAGGATATTTGGTAAAAATCTGGAAGAAATTTGTATTCAACGAAAGCTACCCAAATGTGGAACATAATATTATTTAGCGCTGCAGTGCAAAAATAGTTTTTACAAAGAACAAATTACTCGTTGAATTTCACTAGATTTATGTTACAGACTGACTAGAAAAACTTCGCAGAAATGCAAGAATAGCGGTTTTCCCAAGGATCTAAATACTGGCGTGGTTAGGGAAATAGTACGAAAAAAATTGTGAATCAGAGTACCCCAGTTCAGTAACTGTGTTACTGCTCAAGGTTTTGAAGCATACAGCGCAAAACAGTAAGAGCACTGAGATCAAATGTAGCCTCGCGCAATACCAGTGGCTGTGGTTTTGACTTCATTCAGATACATTACTAAACTACGCTCTACGCGGCTATTCTCCATTAACCCTTACGGGACCGTGGATCCAACCTTTTGTGGCCCTGGACCCTAGCGTTTTGCCTCTACCAAAGGAGCGTGTTGTTCGTAGTAGTGGCGTCTAAACTCAAGGTACCATTGTTAGATCAACACGCTGGTTAATAGAGACGCGGAGGGTTGGTTTCATTGTCCCGTAAGGGCCAAATAATCTGAACAATCAAAAAGAAAAGAACAGGAAGTGGGTTTCTGAAAGTTTCCTAAAGAAACAAAAAGAATTTCAAGTTCCAAGTTATTTCTTCTTAAGTTACGAAAGTGTGTGATTGAGCAGTTTGCATATCATTTTGAACTATATAAATTTAGGAGAATGCGAAACCGCAGAAACGTGAACGGGGAATCGCACTGAACGAATTATTACATATTGTATACAGGTTCGTGTATGACATGGAAACCGGATTATTAAGCACTAATATGAAAAAAGTAAGCTGTATGGTGAACTAGACGAAAAAGAAAACCTACACAGCTATTCTTTTGATGATTTATTGAGAAGCAAGCTTTTCACAATCTGCGTCTTTGTATGGTTTGTATCGATCATACAAGGTAAAGAAAAAGATGATGAACTTGATCAGTAGGTTGTTCACCAGCGGCCGCCACAGGTGAGGCAGCTAATGTTTATTTATTTGTTCTTTAATTGTCTCATGAAGAAGCTTGGGAAGACAACTGGTTGAAATCCACAGGTTCAACACCATCGCGACGAGGTATGAAAGTCTTTGGTGGTATCAAGGTTTCATCTAAAATAAAGAAAAGGGCTACGCTGCGAAACTATTAGTTTCCCTATCGCCGTTGAATTCTATAAACATTATGATTGCAAGATTTTATAGCTAAACGTGAGATAGAAGATGACGTTAGTGTTGATACCTCTAGAAGAACTCTTACCAACTTGAGTGGTCAAATCGGTTTTCTTTTGAGAAACCAAGCAAACAGTGAGATCTCCGATAGTCATGCTGTTGAATAATCCCAAGCGGTCTAAGCAAAAGCTCTATACTCAAAAAAAGGAAACATAAGTTCCTACACTCAGTCATAATTCATTTAATTTGACCGCTATTGCGGTGGCATGACATTGCAACAAACCCAATAATGTAGAGTGGTATGATGAACATTTGCGTCAGCCGGGATCTTGGCCGACGCAGATATTCTTCACACCACTCTACGTTATTGGGTTTCTTGTAACATAAGTCTATTCAGCAGTACATAACTACATTGCACAGATTGCGTACGGAAAAGCAAAGATTTTTAGGAGAAGCAGGCACCCTTCAGACTGAAAACATGTTTGCAGGATCATTTTCTGATGACAGTTTACCTTTGATAGCTATAAGGTTCACTAACCCTTTTGAGATCGCTAACAAATTCCCTCGGCATCTCTAACCACCAGCGTGGCAGCCCTGGACGATCTGCTCCACCTCTCTGCATCTCTCGAGGACGCATTGAATTCAATATTGTATTATCTCAATTACATTATAGTTGCTATATTCTACCTGTGCCAAAATAACATATTTAAATATCACCTAACATACTGGAATGACAATAACGCAATAGAATAGTACAATAACTCATCGAATGCCCTTTTATGCTGGAGCTTAGAGGTGCATGGTGGATCCACGGTCCCGAGAAGGCTAAGTATCAAATCTCGCCATACAATACAAAAAGCCCCCTTTAAAGTTGGAAAAAAGCACTTCGACAGCAAGATGATATCTCTTTTTTCATTAGTAAAACGTACTACAAAGGTCCCTTTACAAACAAAACGCAGCATTATAATCGAAATTTCTCAACTAATCGGAACACGACAAAACATAGATGAAAAGAAACAAAAGTCATACTACTGCTGGCAATGCAATCTTTCTTGGAATGGGTGATTTTCACGTTGAAATAGGGGCTTTCGCGACATGTGAGCATTTTTCAAAGAAAAAAATCTTTCGTAGAAGCCCTTTTTCGTAGTATGCTATCATTGCATAACAATAATGTTACCTCAAAAACTAAATTCACCTAAAAATTTCCCGCATTTCCATTTCAACAGTGTCGATAATGCTACCTGCCGCTGCGGCAACGCACGCCGACGCGATCAGTGTCCTTTCGAGAGGACACTTCGGACTCAAGGGTTTGAGAGATCTTATAAATCACTTTTAGTCATAAGCAACCTCACTACACAATGCTGACTTTTTTCCATATCCTTCGACATCTTTTCGAAACTTTTATTCAGGATCTCTGATTATTCACAACGAGCTCCAAGATTACGACGCACTGACCTTGCACTCAGGTTGAAAATATCAAAGTCATTTATGAAGAAAGTCGGCATATGTTTAACTGTAGATCTAAGAAATGGAATGTATGAAGGAGTAAACTGAACTGCCTTCAATCGGAATTTACAAGGTCTCATGTTCACCACCGATCGTACAAAAACCGCTAAAAAAATGCAGATGACCTGAGAAGCTTAATTAAAGTCTTCTATTCCTTCAAAGAGCTAACTAGATATTAAAAACTTTATAAGCTACAAAACAAAGTAAAAACGAATCATTCTATCACTTTTATTGAGTATTTCGCTATTAATGTCAACTGCCGAGTCCTTGCCACCATTTCGAAGATGGGTACTCTCATAAGAAGCCTAACAGGCATCTTCAGAATTTCCGTACAAAAAGCTGCAATTAAGCGAAAAAACAAAAGATCCGGAAATACTATCAAAGTGAATGTTGGATCATCAGCCAAGAATCTGAAGCTTACCTTGGCGCACTTGTGACTTCAAGTTCAGAAACATTTTGTCTGCGTTGACACATTCCTCCGTCTCAGTTCACAGCTTTCATTGACGAGTTTTGATAAACTTCAGCAGCCTTTTTTATATTAGCAAAAAGAATAAGTAAGTCGTTTCTTCATACGAATAGAAATTCAAGTCTTCTTTGAGATCCCCCTCTTTCAACTGGAATAAGCGAAAATAAAAACAGGAAAGCTGAGCTTCACGCGAAACTTGGGAACTAAGGATTTTGTGCTACTGATTTCAACAGTCACTATAGCTGTACAGAAGGGCAGTGATTGAAGAGCATAACACTAAAACATCAGATCCCAAGTTTTATGCTTATTTCACCACTATTTTCATTGAAGCTCACATAATACTTGGTCATTTGAATAAATAGTTGACTGTAAATAAGAAGTTCAGGCTGAAATACATGATAGTGATGAAATCCGAACGTATTCACCACAGAGGCTCAAGCAAAAGCTACAAAGTGATAGAAAAGACGAGGAAAACAGGATAAGCAGAGCTAGCTAGACTGAGATATTGACTAACTTCACTTAATTCGCAAAATTTTGAGCTTTTGAGATGTCTATCTCGATATGAGATGAGAGCATGTCGGCTTTCCATCCAGAAACTTTGGAAACTCCTGATTATCTCCGTCTTCAGGTAATCCAGAGTGATCTGCGGAATCTGTTGCAACTTTATGTCCATTCTCACATCCAGACATAAGCTTTAACAGCATATGCGGGGACCGGTTGAGCAATAAATACGCTTGTAGTTACATATATATATATATATATATATATATATATATATATATGAGAGCATGTATATATATATATATATATATTTACATATATGTGTATACTGTAAATATGCATGTGTGCACGAACACCCATGTATATACATGTATATATGTTTGAAACTGTGCGTATGCATAGTACAACGAAATATGAAAGAGTGTTTGGTAATTATTTATGCTATTACAAATATTACAAGGCCTGCTTCACCCGTTAAATTTCAAGAATCTCATCATTTTGAAGACAGTTACATACAAAGTTGGTCGAATTCGTTCTATTTGATCCTAATCAATTGAGCTGTACTGGTAACACCGGTCCAATCTTTTGTGTATAACGGAATATGAAAGAGTGTTTGGTAATGATTTATGTTATTACATCTATTACAACGTTTATTTTACTGGTCAAAATTCGAGATTTCCATTATTTCAAAGACAGTTACATGCAAAGTTGATCCAGTTCGTTCTATTTGTTCCGAATCGATTAAGTCATACTGGTAATACTGATTCAAAGTATTGTGTTTGATGGAATATGAAAACGTGCTGGGTAGGGATTTATGCCACTGCATCTCTTACAAGGCTTATTTTACTGGTCAAAATTCGAGATTCCCATTATTTAAAAGACAATTACATGCAAAGTTGATCCAGTTCGTTCTATATGATCCGAATCGATTAACTCGTACTGGTTACACTGATTCAAAGTTTTGTGTATAATGGAATATAAAAGAGTGCTTGGCAATGATTTATGCTATTACATCTATTACAACGTTCATTTTACTGGTCAAAATTCGAGATTCCCATTATTTTGAAAACACTTTCATACAGAGTTGATCTAGTTCGTTCTATTTGTTCCTATTCGATTAAGTCATACTGGTAACACTGATTCAAAGTATTGTGAATAATGGAATATGAAAGAGTGCTTGGCAATGATCCATGCTATTACATCTATTACAAGGCTTGCTTTCCTCGTCAAAATTGGAGAATTTCATTATTTTGAACACTGTCTCATACAAAGTTGATCCAGTTCCTACTATTTGTTCCTGTTCGACTAAGTCATGCTGGTAACTTTTATTCAAACTATTGTGAATAATAGAATATGAAAGCGTGCTGGGTAATGATTTATGCTAGTACAACTATTACAAGGCTTGCTTTACTCGTTAAAATTCGAGATTTTCGTCATTTTGAAGATAGTTACATCGAAAGTTGATCCAGTTTATTCGATTTGATCCGAATCGATTGAGCCGTACTGGTAACACTGATTCAATCTTTTGTGTATAGCGGAATATGAGAGAGTGCTTGGTAATGATTTTTGCTATTACAACTATTACAAGGCTCGCTTTACTCGTCAACTTTGGAGAATTTTACCGTTTTGAAGACAATTGCATGCGAAATTGATCCAGTTCGTTTCATTTGTCCCGAATCGATTAAGTCAGGCTGGTAACACTGATTCAAACTATTGCGAATAATGGAATATGAAAGAGTGCATGGTAATGATTTATGCTCTTACAACCAATCATTCAAAATACATATATCTTTTTTTTTCACGCAGTCATGCGGATAAGAAGAAATTTTATCAGGTAGATGTTACTCGGGATGCTGCCTGGCCGACAACAATGACAGTTTGTAAGAGATGATAGCTCGATGGAGCGGCATCAGGGCTATGTGCTGGGATGGTCCTGTGGTCTGCCTTACTTTCCTTAAAATGTGTTGAGTCGAGCGTCATCTTGGAGAAGGGTAAGATTGACTGGTTTGGACACTTCTCTCGCACTCTGGCAGCTAACTTTCGAAGTTGTTCTTCGTTAAGTTGGCACTGTTCGTTTGCTTGATGTCGAGCAGCACCCAAATCATCATGCCCTACCAACCTCAGAAAACCGAGAACATAATCTTTTGAGCATGGTACTTAGATTATGCTAGAGCTGGTAGGTCTTTGCCATAAAATAGCCAGTGGGCGGGGGACTCATAGTTTTGATAGTAGGCTCAAAGCTCATCTCTTGTGATGCAGAATTCAAGGAAATCCTTTTTGTGCGATCGCAGCAAAATACTTTCGTAGACGGTCACGCGTGCAGTGCGGTCGTAGTCGGTCAATGCATGAGTGACTATCGAGACATCATTAGTCAGACCCCTTCATTGTCTGCATCTTTGTGACCCCTGACTAGAACATTCTCCAATGCACCACAACCTTTTGGCAATAAACCGACTGAAAAATGAGGAAACTGTATGAAGCAATAGTGCGGAAAAAATTATGAGACAACTCAGTACAGTGCGCGGCATAATGTATACACCCTTGTTCCATAGTTATAGTGTTTTACAAAAGACGTACATTATAAAGTAGTGGTTCCTCTGATTACAAAAAACTTTAGAATTTTTTTTACAATCTTCTCCTTATTTCGTTTTTGCTGTGTACGGACATCAGCGAATACTATTAGGTGGAAAAGAAACTTTTGGAACAATTGCGCAAAATTGAAATATGCATGAATTCCAAACAAAGTCTGTAATATTTGATCTTCAAAAAAAAACCGTAGTTTTTTACGACTATCTGCCATCTGTTCCAGAACAACAATTAAATCTTCGTTGTTCAATTTTGTTACGTCTTGAACGAAGCTTATCTTTGAGGTCAAGATCTCCAGCTTTGAAGCGTCCAAACTAGCGTTCAGCAGCATATTTGCATGTTGTGCACTCCCATCAATTTCGTTGATTTTATCGATTGCAACTTTCCGTAAGAGATCCTTTCTACAATAATGACAGAATAGAACACGTTCTTCGATCCTATCGTTAGACATAGCGGAGGTATGTAACGAAGTAAAATAAGGACGAATAATATGTAGGCCTTTAGTGAGAAAGTCCCACAGAACGGTTTCTGCCGAGCTGACGATTCTGGAAGGATGAAACATGAGTATAGTGCTGTACAAGAGCCCTTACCAGACCACATGATAAGTTGGCTCGAATCATAATGAGAGGATATATTGAAATTTGAGCGTGATCTAAACGAAGCACTCGAAATAAAGGTATAATTATGATAAAAGTACCAGCCAAAGAGCAATCGAGTGCGCAACACACTGTGTTGGGTGAAGGTTTCACTTGACATGGAGTGTAAAGCGTTCGTCGTCGATGACTCTCTATAAGGAGTGTGAGGCTCCCGAGAGAACTGGCTATGAAAAGATCGACAGACGACGGGTTCTGCCCGGCTGATGAGTCTGCAAGGACGAAACACGTGTCTCGGGCTGTACAAGAGCCCTTACCAGACCACATGACAAGTTGGCTCAAACACTAATGAAAGGATCCATTGAAATATGAGTACTGATGAGAAAGAAGGATCATCACACTCAATGACTGATGTAGATGATCATTTTGAGGCGAAAATCGAAGGTGGTTTATGGATTGGATTTGCAGATGAATTTTCCGTTTATTGTTCAGCAGTAGTCTATCATTTGCAGGACACTGAAATGTCGAAAATCCGAATGAACGAGGGTAACATAAAAAGAATGACACCAGAGGGCGTTGCTCTGATCTTTCGTTCAAGAAGATAAATTTTTTCTTACTTTCATTATGACATCAATTGAAAATTAAATTTTTTCTTACTTTCATTATGACATCAATTGAAAATTCATCCTCTTCGGCAGCCGACGATATGTACTACCTTGTTTAAACCAATTTCAAGCACTCAAACTCCTGCGAAAGCCGAATTTGTTCCCAGAAGGAATATGGTAGCTACACGAATTAACAGCGTTAGCGATCCATTACGTCTTTCTGAGTGTTGGTCGAAAGATTACAATTACAGAGGTACTATCACGGCATCGATAAAGTGCAAAACATGGAGCTTATGTGTCATGTATTCGTAGTTGGTAAAAGGAGAAAAACCTCTAGCGGATTGGCTGCGCTAGGCTACACGTTATTTTTGCCAACGTTTGCTACGTTTCCACATATCTAAACAACAAGTTGATGATAATAAGTGCTCCGCAACTAAGTTGCTTGTTAAATGCTTACGAGGAACCTGTTATTTCTGAAACGTCGGTGTTCCCACTATAAGAAAAAAAGAGGTGTCGTGTTATAAAATATGTATAGAGTGCAGTATTGCTTGCGGTGACTAATAAGGCTGTAGATCAACCGAGCTAACCCAACTTTAGATTGGAAATGTTAATCTGTGCTTGCTTTTGCACCTGTTTAATATGCTAACCCATCAGACTTCCTAAGATGTCTTGTTGCGTAGCTGTAGATCATCTGTTGATTTTTTTTGTTTCGAGTGTTTTCTCAAGACCACAGCTCATATTTCAGTATGCCTGATAATCATTTTCGAGCCACGCATGTCAGTGGTCTGTCAAAGAGGGCTGACTTATGAAACTCGGGCCCCATAAGTCAGAACTCTCTGACAGACCACTGACATGCGTGGCTCAAAAAATGGTTATCAAGCATATTGAAATTTGAGCTGTAGCCTTAAGAAAACACTCGAAATGAAAGATATGATATATTGAATATACCAGTTAAGAGCAATCGAGTGTGCAACACTCTATGTTCGGTGATTTCACTGAAGATAGAGTGTAAAACGTTTGTCATCGCTAACTCTTAGTGTGAACATAGGAAAAGGCGAGAAAGGGTAACTGCCCGACTGACGAGATCGCATGATCGAAGCACGTGTATCGGGCTTTATAAGTCAGTCCTCTTTGACAGACCACTGACATGCAGAGCTCAAAAAATGATTATCAGGCATCTGTGGATTGTTCGTGGAAACTAGAACTGGCAGTCTAAAAAAAAAAATAAAGAGCTCATCAGTTTGTTCTCAATTTTTCGTAGACATCCGTTCACGGTATTCATACTCACTATCAATGTAAGGTACGTATTAGCAAGTGGACACGCCGTTGTGATAATTACGAAACTTTTTTTATTTGATTTATGGAGTTTATGTCGACCTTTGTAAAGCTTCTTTTGCAAAATAGTATATGCTGTTTTTGGACTCGTGCTTTTGATACGCTTGGTGGCCATATAGGTCAGTGATATAGTTTATGTATAATTTTGTCATCCTTAATTACCTTCGTTTTGTTTTGCTGCATTCTAACCTAAAGCATTCTGTTTTCTCTTTTTTGGCTGCAATTTTGCTTCAAATGTCTTCTTTTTTCGGTAAACATGAGCATTTGAGTGTTCCGCATCGATCTCATAGTTGGATGCTCCCTTCAAAACTCGCTGATATCACGCTTATTTCAAACCCTTTTTGGATTCCTCGAATTCTGAAAGCTTGCTGTGCTTTGTATTAGCCAAATATCTCAATAATATCTGCTATCAACTTCAAGTCTCTATTTTGTGAGGTCTAACATGAATTAACATTTTTTGAATCCCTTAAATTCTGAAAATTACTATGTTTTTTATGTTGCAAAGCTAGCAGTTTATGAACGCCGTATGCTTTTAAGAAAACCTACTTTGTATCGTTCTGTATTCATAATTCTTTGTGATTCTGATTACTAAACTTTACATTTGATAAATGACCAAGTTTATCCTTATTGTATTTGCCTTAATTTCTTGAGTGAGTTTCTGCTTGCTTTGCAATGCATAATTTTGCGGTCGCTGTTGCCGTTTGGAATCCTTAGACTTCATGTTCTTTACGTTTACAGTAATATGTATCCTCGAAAAATCAAAGAACAAAAGATTCATACGGCAGTAACATAATCTATCAAAGTGCCATAACGTATTCATTTATGAACACTGTATATTCTCCAAAAAAATCAGATATTTTTTATGAAATATTCGGCAACAATAATGTTTTTCTGTTTGCCATTTTACCCATCATCTGTTATCCAAGAAAATGTTGGAATTCACATGTCTGCTTGGCTGTCATTTGATGATTTTGATCTTCTCATAGGTTAGCTTATTGTTGAGTGAACTGTAGCAAATGGGAGCATGCTTGGTCATGAACGTGGTCAAATCATGGACCGTTCTGTGATGCATGATTTTTCAAGCCATTGCGCACTCACGCCCTCAAGTATAAGTGCTCAAATCTAATTTTCTAACACCTATATGAACCTGGGCTTAAAGTTCGGTGGCGAATAAGTCTTTGCATTAGCATCTACCTGCTGGAAAATTCGGCTTACAGCTTAATCTAATCAGAACCGTTCAAGATGAGCGGCAATTGCTTGATGAAAAACACAATCCCAGAATTGCTAAAACATGAACGATACTTTGATATTAATTAAGACTAAGAGAGTAGTGATCTGAAAACAGCTCAAGCTTGACTAAACTCACGGCTGATTTGTGCTTTCCAGATCATATTGGTTAGCGGGTGGATAGCACTGACAGTGTTAAAATATGGCTGAAAGAATGTTACACTAAACTCTCTGATGATGTAGTGGTAATGTGTGCACCACTGCAAAATGTAATCGTAGGTTCGAGGCCCACACGATATTCCGAATTACTCTCGTTCAAATTTTTCTGAAAGTGATCTTGCAGGAACCATTGTTTCTTATTTTTTCACGGCAATAACCGCCTACAGATTCCTGAAACAACTACCATCGCTGCTCGCAATTTTTTAGGTCTAAAAATCAGGTGACCTATAACTTTTTTAAACTGCTTTGGGCACCGATAACCTTAATCTCTCGTTTTTTACATAAATTCTGAGCAGTTTTGGTTATCGCTTCCGTTATATATGCCGGAAAAATTATAGATGCGATGCACTTTTTATACAAAAATTCTGCCAATCATCGCTCATGTGACCACGCCACCTCTCTCCAACTCAACTGAGGAAACCTTCATCGACGAGAATTTCCTGTTGTCTACGACTTTATTAACAGCAGCAGTCGGTACGCTTACGGCTGTCTTGAAGTTCTTTTCAACATTTTTTTTTCTGTGAATTCCAGCAGCCTGTAATGATTATGAATGAAAGATTATAGTATTGAGTTATTTGGAAATTTGTGTAAGATTTGTTTGATTCCGTTTTCTTTAAAGCGCCTAGCAGTATTTTTTTCAAACAATGTGCTATTACATATCATTACATTTCCAATTTAATGTATATTTGCTCCTTATAATTCAGCTGAAATTTGAGCTAAAACAAGCTTTAGCTTGTTTGCGATGGCGTGTATCCTCCCCAGGTACACGAATATTCAAAGAAGTTTGCTGTTGAACAGAGTTATTTCCCCCAACATTCAATAAATCATAAAGCAAATCAGCATAAATCCTGGCGGTTCTGAAACTAATTAAGGTATTGAAAGGTCTCTATACAGCTCTGCAAGAGCAAAAAGAAGATCATATTTTACCCGCAAAAGTTTACTCTACACTTAAAAGTTATATATCAACCAAAGTATATAAGCGCTTTGAGAAAAGCATAAAGTATAAGAGTCACATTGAGAAGTTCATTTTTGTCAAAAACGGTGGGGAAAACTTTAGTTGATCTGCAGAAATTGAGTGCCCTCTTGCAAATCACTATCTGCGATTGAACACTGACGTCTCGCCCAAATTAAAGGTTGAGAATTGTAGTCCCAAAGTAGCAATGTCGCCAAATCTGGGAAAAATTGAAGCTTACTCCTAGTGCAGCAGAAGCCCCAAAACATGAATACAGTAGGATCAAGGTGATACCTATAAACGCACAGTACAACTCTGCTTCAAAAAATTTCGTCGTAATAATATAAGAGGGACTATGCCGCAAAAATCCTTCTGATATAGATGTTGGTAAATTCAAAGTCTTAGCGGGAGCAAATATACGCATAGCTGCATGAGATTTTGCTAAAGAATACGCTGTGAGCATCTCAGCCAAGTCTTTGCAGAAGCTCACGAGGTCGGTGGTTCGATCTCGCGCCCATCACTCATCAAGCCATCCATCTCTCCGGGTATCGGTAAGTTGGTAGTATGATGGTCTCAGCCTTATCTGGGAGATATTCAGCATTGACTTGGTTCAGCAGGAGGCCACCACAAGTTATTTTGAAGGCCAGATATGCATTCAATCACCTCCAACGAAGTTAAAATTCCAGGGCACAAATCCATGGCGCATCCATCAGAAATTGACCAACGCTGAAAGCCTTATCTTTTATTCAGTGGCACCTCTATACCTTCTGTTGCGGCCAAATTGTACAGATTTTGTTGAGTGCATAAACGTCTATGTTATCAGCCATTCTGCGTTCGACTAATCAGTTGAGTAGTCACAAGTTTTTTTTTGAATGAATCACCTTCAGTCATTTTCTCTTGCATGCACAACTTTTGATATTTCATTGTCACCTGTACTATGTACAAATCATTTTTACTATTCACTTCAGCTGCGAGAAACGCAGTCCACACAACAGAGTATGAACTCGTACTTTGCAAGTGCGACTTCAAATTTTCAGAATTGATTACTCATCGTATTTACAATTCCTCAAATTTTTCTTAAATTGCTTACAAGAGCAAGTGGATTCAACTATATGAGCACAAACAGTTTAGCATACTGCCTATACAAATGACATCTGTTGATCACATTGGACAAGACGATGAAGCCAAGGCGGTGGATCACATGTAGTGCTGTAGCACTATTATGTGTACGCATGCACTATCAATGCATTTATCTGTTGATTAACGAGTAGCATCATTATAAAAGCAAAAAATGAAGAATGGAAATTTTATCATTCCAGGGAAGTACCCGATTTTTGTATGATGTTCAGGAGTGGTCGTGGTTCAGCAAGTAAAGAGAGGATTGTCAGCACAACACAGCTGTCTGAGAGGATGATTAGTAAGACAGCTTTGAAGAATGAAGACATATATGCAGAAAGATACGATGAAAATGAAGCAAAGGAAGCGCCAACAGCAGTTCACGAAGAAGTGGATTCCGACACAGTGGATATTGTTAAGAGAATACCAAATGAGCCAACAAATGATATGAAGCCAAAATGACGATAAATTCCAGAAACACATGCCATGAAATCTTACTGCAAGGATTCTCAATTTATTTCGTCACTGTCATAATATCGATTAATATAAAATAATGTGTTATTGGCGTTTACTTCTTCACTCCATTAATATCTTATGGTCATATAGACATGAATTAGGTAACAAGCACTGTAGTGGACTCCTTAATTTCTTTGTGAAAAAAGCACGAGATTTTTGGAATTTATGTTTCATGATTGTCCTTACAAATCAATGGAGGTGTTTGACTGCGTGGATTGTGAACAGTCTAATCTTTCCAGGCTCCGAAGAAGATGAAAGCTTCTAAGCGTCAGCTGTATGAATAAATGCAATTGAAAAAGCAGCAAGAAATAAGGAATTACAGCAAAATAATGAGGTCAATAGATAGCCGGTCTTGGGAGTTACTGTAATAGATTTTCAGTGCTCCATGAAACCTTCCCAGAGTAACATATCGTAGGTTTTCGAGGTTGCTAGTGCATGTTCCTATTAGAATGTAGATTTTTTTCATATGCTTATTTTTTATTTTGAGGCAAGAGATGCGGAAATGTAGCCAGAGCTACCGATCCTAAGCATAAGCTAATGATTGTAAAACATCTGAATTAGGCTTCTTTTGTCAAATGATCACCGATTGTAGTTAGCCTTGTTTGTGGGCATTTTGCACGAATCGTTAATTTCCTAGTTCGTGATAAACTAGACGTAGAAATAGATTCGAGTTGAAGACCAGCTGCGCTAGGATCTCTAACTAAGACATTTTTATGACGTCCGTGTGTTACTTTCCAAAAAGGGTGCACAATATGAAGCGTATTCTTATGGTTGTTACATGTCTGCAGAATTCGATGGAAAGGAAATAACTTGTTCTACAATGAAAAAGAAAAAAGTGTTCAGCACTTAATCTCGCTCCAAAATCCCATTACCTCTGTGCAAGCAAAACAAAAGTGCGACTTCTTCAAAATCATTGAACAGGCAGAATAGCTACCTCTAAATGTACACTGAACAGATTGTAACTGACATTATTGCAAAGCATGATGATTAAGTTCTATCAAGAATAAAGAATAAAGATCTTGGCGTTGATCGATCCCTAAGGGATGCGCTATTCATTCGCTTTCAATTTTAGCTTCGTTATAGGTGATTAAGGCATATCTGGCCTTCACAATGACTCGTGATGGTGTACTGATATATCGAGTCGGTGTTGCTTATCCTCCCAGACAAGTTTGGGACCAGTCTGCTATCAATTTACTGATCACGGAGGGATGTATGGCTTGGTGAACCATGAACGCTAGACTGAACCATCCATATTGTGTTCGGCGCAAAGCACCTCTAAGTACTGCGCTTCGTGCGTTCCTCTACATGTTGTTAGATGGTCCTTCTAAAGAGTTGTAGCCCCATCATTTCTAAAACCACTTTTAGATTAATTTTAGTGTGCTGGAATCTTTTTTGAAAATTTCAGTAAAAAATATCGTTGTCATGTATGCCTGGTGCCCATATAACATTGAACGTGTGTCCACAAATGCTCTCCCAGTTTTCTGTACCAGCCTTCATACCTTTTATTCAGAAATTTTGAAATTCACCGATATACGATCTGACTAAAATATTGTTTGGAAAATACACCTCAATGATTTATTTGACATATAATTCTTACAGGGACATGATGTCCGCAAAGTACGGGTCTCATCGAAGAGGCAGAGATGTGCGTCATGTGTGGGCAGTGGCTAAGAAAATGCCACTGATTATGGCGATGATGCCGAAACACGTGGGTTTGCCAAACTGTTACTTCGAATGATCATAACCAAACCTCCGAAAGACGGCTAAAAACACTTTTAAGGTCTACAAATAAAACAAATGGTTAAATAAATATTGTTGGAGGATGGAATCAAAAAGAAAGATCACAGCACAACGATAGTTGAGTTGAATACAAGAAGTTTTTTGTGGCTTGCAAGTGACGAAGTAGAAGAGGAACCAGATACCGATATTTCAAATGTGTTATCACAGCATTCCATCATCGACAGTAGAACATTCATTATGAAGCAGACAAGTTTAAAAATCAAACCTTCCGATATTCCCATCGATATGTTTTGTGAAACGAAGGTAGTACCAGGAACATTGAAATGGGACTGTTAAGTGATCAGAAGTTTACCAGAAAATTGAGCGCTGCCGAAAATTACTTTTGAAGGACATCTCATTACAGCTAGACAGTCAGCTCATTAAATCTTTACTCGAAATATAACAGATTGATTAACACCTTCAAAATCTTAAAATCAGCATTTTCAAAGTACTTCTTCAATCATTCTCACCTGTCATAATCATTTCAGCTTTACTGTCGATATGAGTGGACGCAAAAATTGTAGTCGTCTTCTCTCTAAGCACCAAACACAAAATTCAGCAAATTATCTGATGATACTTACGATAAATGAGGGAGAGATCACGCTTTCGATGATTCTTCAATTTCTGCTGTGGTTTTTTCTCTTTACAATGCGACTATGCATGCAGTTTATGAAGTTCCTAGGAAAAGGCTCCTACTGCGGTTAACAAATAAAATATTTTCTTAACAGATTGACAAAGATAATCATTTTGAGTAGAAAACAACGAGATTTCAATACCGACTGCTGACCTGGTATCGGTGTTCCGGTATTTGTATGAATACACTAGCAGTATTTCAGTGTCTTCAAGCATTGAACAGCGAGGTAAGATCTAAAAGTGATAGAAATCTAACAAAACATTGCAGTGAATTCCTTATTAACATTGACACATTTGTTTAGAAGAAAGTATCAAAGAAAACAGTAAGCAGTGATGTAAATGATTATATAAGAGATTTTTAGGGTATTTCAAATTTCTAGGAATTTCTTTTCGCAGCAGAGCGGCGAGAACAATAACAGCAAATAATAGATTGAGAACAAAGTCCTAACAGTCGCGGAAAGTTTAAATTTAACGTTAGTTCGAGCAGTACCTGTTTTTGCAACTTCATGAAAATATCTCAGAAATTTACGTGGTCGACCTGGTCGGTTACGATCGGAGCAAACGTTGGACTCCAGGAGGTCAAGTTCCGTCATCAGTTGCACTTCAAAATCGGTGTCATGATCTGTGTTTAGTAGAAATTCAAAGGTGTCACGCATTCTGAACTTGTTTTAAGTAGTCACGCCATCAATGCGGAACTCTGCTGTGAGCAGCTGGACCAAATCTACGATGCATTGATGAAACTACCCGATATTAATTCGTCGAAAGCGTGCGCTGTTTGAACACGATAATGTCAAACATCACATCGCAAAGAAGAATAAGAAAAAGTTTGATGTAGTGACGGGAGTCGATATCTTGGCGCACTTAGCCAACAGTCCAAATGCTGCGCCATCCGATTATGGTCGAGATCCTCTGGAAGAACATTTCGTGCGTAGACGCTTATTCCCCAAGGAATGGCGATTTCGAGTAGATTCGAAAGCTTGCAGATCGTTGGCGGAAAATTGTGGATAATGATGATTCCTATTTTGAAGAAAAATTCGTGTTGTTTTAAGTTGGATCTACGATTAAACTTCAAATTTTCAGCGGGCGTCAAAGAACTTTCTTGTCAACGTAGTAGAATAAAGAATAAGGCCTACCATTTTAACAAATCTTACAAAGATGCGTCGTGCATTTGTAAGAAGAAGGAATAAGGATTTTTTCTAACTCAAAAACGCTATGTTTAACTAAGCTTCATTAGAAGAAACACAAACAAAGAAAAATCTATGAAATAAAACAGATGGAATGAAAACTGGCGCTAACACTCACAAAGCATTTGTAGGCGAACAAGTTGGGACGTAAATTGCCGTTCAACCGCTAACTTCTTTAATAAGCTCTTCTTTTTTCGTACATTGCAATCAAGTCTAACTAAAACCAATCAAAACCAGAAGAAGCATTGAGACATTCGATTACGAAAGTTTTGTGACGCATTATGGGACAACACAATGCAAAAGTGGAGTAATGAAGAGCCACAAGGAAAGATCATGAAGAGACAACATTTATCCTTAATCACCAATATTAATCAAATGCTGGTGAATTTTCCAACCCGCGATTAATTTGAAAAACGTCGTCGGTATTTTGTGGATGAAAGGTCACTCCTCGAGCTTGTTTAATGTCATTACTTCGGCGTTGCGAAAATAATGTCGACTGTATCTCAGCTCAACTCATCTCTAATTCACGCAAAAACGCTGTAGTACACTATGCGAGGATACTTGGAAAACCAAGCCGACCAGCACGTACGACATTCATAAAAAAAGTGAACTTCCTCAAAAAGCAGCTTAACACATATGTCAAAAGTTTGAAAACTTTGTCAATGACGGATTCAAAAATTGTAGAAGAGTTACAATATGTATGAGCCACCGTGGCCGAGTGGTTGTGTTGCTCGTCGCGGCGTGTGTGAAGCCGAGCTCCATTCCCAGACTCTCTTCGGGAGTTAACAACTACGCTTACGGTACCTTACAGTCAGGCTATCTCAAAGATTGCAACATGTGTAGGGGTGAATCGCCGATTACGTAGTCACATTTTCCATTTCTTAGAAAAACTCGGAAAAGTAGCGATAAACACTATACCACCATTAGAGCTGTGTTGATCTCATGAGAAGATAATCGCAAGAAATGATATTCGGTGGGAAACTCGAAAATTTTTACTTACTCTTCCAACATTTCAATGGCTCACTTGTTATAAAACGTGCTTAAATACAATGTTTTGGTAGTGGTAAACCTACCGCTTCCCATTGCACCGGTAGAGGTAGCCGTACTCTATTCATTGGTGTCCACAACGTCTGTAAGAAAAGTTGGCTGCATTATGGATGGAAGGAGTTTTATTCTGAAATTCGGTTTTTGTGGGCATTCATTCTTCCATTTCCACTAGGCTAGTGATCCTGTGATGAATGCAAAGGATCTAGTGCTTCTGGAAATTACTTTGATTTCCTATATTTTCATAGCGACGAGTTCAACGCTCCCAATGACTCTAATGCAATGTTCACACTTCAAACGATTAAAAAAAAATGATCTTTCGTTATTGCAGGATAAAATCAACAACAAGTAGTTTGCTGGCAAAAATTGGCACTTGTGCACTTTGTTACAGTACGAAGAGGCAATGAGAGTCTATCTTCTTTCAGAACACATTTGTAGGGCCTGGGTGCTAGTAGAATAAGAGGTAGATATGTCTTTGAATAAGCACGAGTCCTAACTCCATCCCTCTTGGGGTCAGACAAGCTTCTTATCCCTTTACGGTCGACATAATGATGCGAGTTTGGCCTAAGGCAGCTCGCTCTTTGCAGTCTATAAAATCTAGCGACAGCCTGTGTCAAGGCCTTGAACAGCTTCTCTGCAGCACCATGGCAAATCGTCTTGGTCGATATTCAGTGACATAGAGGAGATCAGAATCCGCATGCGCTAGCTTTGTTCAAGTTCCGAAGACTTCAGTATACATGTCTACGAGGAAACATGGGAATTCAAAAAGTGGCTGAGTTCGCAAAATGTTAGACGCTAAAATTGAATTGAGAGCCCGAGTAACAAGTATTTTGAAGTCGAAACAAGCTTGCCTTCCAGATTTTTTGTGGCTATTCTTCATTCCGTTCCTGATTCTATAAGGTCATTTGAAAATTCAAGGATGCCAACCTATTTTCTCTCAAGTAGCATATCTCAGCTGAAAAAAAAATCCTGCCAAATAAGAACCCTTAGAGTATGCAAGTGCTCGTCTGCAAAAACTTCTATTGCTGGAATGTTTGAACTAATGTAGGCGATGAATTCGCTAACGGCGTTTCCTGCATCGATTTGGTCTTCAAAGCCTTTTCTGCATACGAACTTATTGATATGGGTAAAAAACGGATAATGCTAGGCATGAGTTAAGGCAAGTGTGTGGTGAGTAAGGTGGGATTCGTACCTACCTCGTTCAACCTTAGCGTGTGAGTTAGGTACTTATATGTCAGATGGCGACAAGTAAAAAAACCGACCCCTTCCACTGGACACGAACTCGCAAAAAACAAAAAAAGAAGGAATAAAGCTCTTGGGCGTTGATCAATCCGTGAGGGAAGAGCCGTACATTCGTCTTCATGAGATGGACTGTTTTTTAAAACCTCGTAATAAAGATTCGAAAAAAATTCCAAAAAAAATTTTTTTTGCATCTTTATCACGAGGTTTTGAAAAACAGTCGATCATATGGATTAGTTTTGGTCTACCAGCCGAAATCCATCGACTGAACAGTGGTGATGGACCAGTGTCATTGTACACTACAGAATCACCACATACGCCTCTCTCCTGGCTACAATGTAGGGCTTAATGTGGGGCGGAGGTCACTGACATTCGTCTTCAACTTTCAATTACGTCTGAGGTGATTAAATACATATCTGGCCTTTACAACAGCTCGCGATGGCCTCCCGCACTATCGAGTCAGTGCTGCTTATTCTTCTAATTGATTTACTAACTCCGGAGGGGTGAACAATTAGGTGAACCATAAGCGCGAGATCGCGGCTGGGAAGTACATGGAAGGCGGTTAGGAGTCACCTCCAACAAATAAGCTCCTCCCGCTCCTCCGAGAGAGACTGGCAAGCTACTCGTGAGTACCCACTTCCCACGTTTAGAGCCTGGCAAGCTATACGTTGGGTATCGAAATGCCAAAAACAGCAACAAATATGGGCCTCATTCCCCTGGCCCCGAAAGAACCCCAGGTACGGCAGCGCCAGGTAGGACGAGTACGGAGACGCTGCTAAAACCTCAGGGCCGAACTACGCTGCCAAGATCGAAACGGACTAAAATGACGATTTGTACCTGCAACGCAAGAACCCTTGCTCACGAATCCGTTGTAGAAGATCTATTGATTCAAGCAAGAAGAATAAGGTACGACGTCATTGGCCTGGCTGAGACGAGAAGGCGCCATCCTTTTCACGCTGTTTATGACACCGGAGAAGAACTGTTCCTGGGTACATGAGATCGCAGAGGTGTCGGCGGCGTTGGCGTCCTCGTCAAACCGAGTTTGACAGTGAACATTGATTCGTTCGAACAACTAACAACCCGCATCGGACGATTACGGTTGAAACGATGTGGTTCTATGCTGGCTTTAACCATCTTCGTTGCTTACGCACCAACATCAAGCTATGACGAAGACAAAGTCGAAGTGTTCTATATAAACCTCGAAAAATTCCTCAGAGAAGATCATACATTTTTTAAGGTCATTGTCGAAGATTTTAACGCAAAAATTGGACCTAGAAGAACGTCTGAAGAACGTCACATAGGGACCCACGGATTAGAATGGAATGAACAGGGTGAGAGACTATCCGAGTTTATCATGACGACCAAAACCATCTATGGTAACTCGCAATTCCAAAAGCCTCATTCTCAGCGATGGACGTGGGAGTCTCCCAATGGAGAGTACCATAACGAAATAGATCAGATCATAGTAAATCGAAGGTTTTGCCTGACCGACAAGCCTCTTTCGCGTAACGTTCCGATTATAGAGGAGAAGTGAGAAAGCCGCTAAATTCAAACAACGAAGTCCCAGAACTACCATAAACTGAGATGTATTCAAATCATTAGTCGGCTCTTGGGAAGATACCGTTGTCGACAACATCGACGAACAATACGATCGACTCGTTGAATATCTTCGCGTTAGCGCTATGAAAGCCGAGAGTCCTAAGGTAACGAAGAGACGCTTGTCTCCGCAGACACTTGAGCTGATACCTCAACGTGGAATCGCACGAGCTACAGGCGATCAAAGCCTTACGTCCGAACTTGCGAAACGCTGCAGAGAAGCGATAAAAGAAGAACTCAAAGAGAGAAGAGCAGCAGTTACGGCAGAAGCTGCAGAAGCCGCGGAAGCTGGGAAGAACATTCGCAAAGCCCAGCCAGGCTTCGCCAACGATAAGACCAAGATAATTGCACTCCGACACCATGACGGGACACTTAGAGATTCGAGAAGGGTTATGGAGAAAATCATCCACCAATACTACTTGGATCTCTTCGCTAGCCATGTCCTCTTACCGTCATATAAATTGAAAGAGTACAAATATGTGGTCCCACCTATCCTCCCTTCCGAAATCGGGCATGCAATATCGTCGGTGAAGAACAGAACAACACCCGGTCCAGACAGGATTAGACCAGAACATCTGAAGAATCTGACGCCAGTTCTCATTAACACCCTGGCTCGGCTCTTCACTCGCTACCTGTCAGAATGCAAGGTCCCTATTCAATAAAAAGCCAGAAAGACCGTATTGTTGTTCGAAAAGGGTGACCTTCACGACATAGGCAATTATCGCCCAATCTGCTTGCTGTGCGTTGTATACAAACTCTTTACTCGAGTCATCCTAAACAGGATTAACAGAACACTGGACGAAGGACAGCCATACGAACAAGTTGGGTTCTTAAAAGGATTTAGTACCATGGACCACATCCACACGATTACAAGACTCGCTGAAGTTTCACGAGAGTCTAAACAACCACTCTGTCTCACTTTAATCGATCTGAAAAAAGCCTTTGATTTAGTGGAAACAGAAGCGGTTATAAAGGCTCTGGATAACCAGGGCGTCTCTACTCGGTACATAATGATCCTTCGTGAGCTTTATAAAGATTCGCGTCCAAAATATCTCCATTCTACAACAATATCACCATTGACATAAGAAGAGGGGTTCGACAAGGCGATACAATTTCGCCAAAACTAGTCACTGCCACCCTACAAAACGTCATGCGAACATTAGAATGGGACGTAATGGTAGTGAAAATTGACGGTCGACAAAAAAACCATCTTTGCTTTGCTGACGATATCGTTCTCATAACACCAAACATCAGCCAAGCGGAATGAATGTTGACTGATTTCGATAACGCCTGTGGAAAGATTGGTCTTCAACTGAATCTAACGAAAACAATGTTCATGAGGAATGGATGGGTTTCTAATGCCTCATTCACGCTGAACGGAACGGCAATCTCCGAATGCTCCACCTACATCTATCTAGGTCGTGAAATCAACATGATAAACGACCTAGCTCCAGAGTTGAGCAGGAGAAACCAAGCGGCTTGGGGAACGTTTAAGAGCATCGAAGATGTAGTGAAGAGGACAAAGAACATACGACTCTGTGCCTATCTTTTCGACTCGACAATCATCCCTGCCCTGAGGTATGCAGCAGAAACCTGGTCGCTACGTAAGCAGGATGAAAGATCACTTGGAGTTATCGAACGCGCAGTCGAAGGCCGATGCTAGGAGTATCCCGTATCTCGCAAATGGAAGAGAGTATTCGAAGTTCCGACCTACGTCAGCGATCGAAAATCAGAGACGCCGTTCTACACGCCAGAATATCGAAAATAAGGTGGACCGGACACGTGATGTGCTTCAGCGACAACCGATTGACCAGAGCCGTTACCGACTGGATTCCTCGGGACGTCAAGCGCTCTAAAGAAAGACCACTGACCCGTTGGTCCGACTTCTTCACGAAAGCGATAGAAGAGAGATATGATGCTCAGCGAATTCCTAGAGCGAGGAGGACCCACTGGGCTACTCTTGCACGCGATAGGGAAAAATGGAAGAGTTGCTGGTACCTGCTCGATTCACTCGGCGATCAACGCGACGACAGGTGATACAGGTGATACCGAACGGAATCCATCGACTGAACAGTGGTGATGGACCCGTGTCATTGTACACTACGCCATCACCACATACGCCTCCCTCCTTGCTACAATGTAGGGCTTAATGTGTGGCGGGGGTCACTGACATTCGTCTTCAATTTTCAACTTCGTCTGAGGTAATTGAATACATATCTGGCCTTTACAACGACTCGCGATGGCCTCCCGCTCTATGGAGTCAGTGCTGCTTAGTCTTCTAATTGATTTACTAGCTCCGGATGGATGAATAATCAGGTGAACCATAAGCGCGAGATCGAACCAATGACCTTATGTGTGACGCAGAGCACCTGTAATCACTACGCCACATGCGCTCTTTTAACTTTTTATATGAGTGTTGATAATCATTCGAAATCATACTTTTCTAGCTAGAGTCGCACGTAAGCGATTTTGAAAAAAGCCTTTTTTTACGCTTTAGCATTCAAAATCAAGATATATTTCAAAACCGCCGCTCGCCTTCATTTTTATCACGCGTATAATTCACTGGAGCGCGAGATGCTTACGAATGTGTGAAGAAAATATCGTAGTATCTGAGACCATTCTTTTAAGTGTAGCTCCTTTTAGAGCAGGAAAGAAATTCTCAATTAAATAACAATATGCACCCCACATGTCTAATCGTCAGGTCAACAATCGATCGCCTTGCCCCAGCTCGTAAATTAGGCGGTTAGCAAGCGCGCCGAAAATGTGAAACTCGATCTCACTTTCCCTGTATCATTGCAGTAAAGCGGTCCCTCTAGAAAATAATCACAGAGTTGAAATCAGTGGAACTTGAGATTTCGAATGATCACTAATATTCTAGAGAAATAGATCTGTCCGACAAGGTGTAGAACTCAAATATTTTCTTTCTTATACAGCACTATAAAAAAAACTTTTCTTAATGGTAGGACATTGCTGAGTTCTTTGAAACATGAGCTATCGAAAGAGCACTAGCACTCCCAGGAAGGAGTTTTGTCCAGTAAAATATACGTGAGATAAGTAAAAAACGCGTGGTCATGTGAAACATAACTTTATTTTGGATTTCACAGCGTTATGAAAGGGTTTTTTGAAAACCGACTATGCAACGCGCTTGCAAGTGATTCAAGATTTCGATTGGTTGCTAAAACACTTATAAAAAATTCTTGTCCAGCCAATGAAGTCAAATATTCCTCTGTCGCCGTCTAACAGTCAAGTACCGTGAGTTGATTAGTATATTTCTGTGGCTCGGTGGTGCGACATGCTGCCAATATAGCAGCCATTTTTCCAGCCTTCTCAAACCGTAGATCTTCTTCAAAGACTTAGCTGAGATGCTTACAGCGTATTCTTTTGCGAAATCTCATGCAGCTATGCGTATATTTGCTCCCGCTAAGACTTTGACTTTACCAACATCTACATCAGAAGGATTTTCGCGACATAGTTCCTCTTATAATATCACGACGAAATTTTTCGAAGCAGAGTTGTACTGTGCGTTTATAGGTATCTCCTTGATCCTACTGTATTGATGTTTCGGGGCTTTTGCTGCAATACGTCTAAGCTTTAATTTTTCCCAGATTTGGCGACATTGCTTCTTTGGGACTTCAATTCTCAACCTTTGACTTCGGCGAGACAGCAGTTGATCAATCGCAGATAGTGATTTGCAAGAGGGCACTCAATTCCTGCAACTCAACTAAAGTTTTCCCCAGCGTTTTTGACAAAAATGAACTTCTCAATGTGACTCTTATACTTTATGCTTTTCTCAAAGCGCTTATATACTTTGGTTCATATATAACTTTTACGTGTAGAAAAAGCTTTTGCGGGTGAAATGCGATTTTCTTTTAGCTCTTACAGAGCTGTATAGAGACCTTTGAATACCTTAATTAGTTTCAGAACCGCCAGGATTTATGCTACTGAACTGTAGGTGAAGTTTTGATAAAAATACATCCATAGATCCTACCTAAACAAAAAAAATGTGCTTCAAGTGTAAAACGTAATCTTTTTAAAACTACTTTAGCGCACTTATGAAACCTTTTCAGAGATCAAGCACAGCATTGATATGACCAAGAACGTTCGATTAGTCGCTGATTGTCGCAAATATAACTCTGTTCAACAGCAAAGGCCTTTGAATATTCGTGTACCTGGAGAGGATACACGCCATCGCAACCAAGCTAAAGCTTGCTTTAGCTCAAACTACAGCTGAATTATAAGAAGCAAAAATACATAAAATGGGAAATGTAATGATATGTAATAGCACACAGTTCGAAAAAAATAAAGCCAAACGCTTCAAAGAAAACGGAACTAAACAAATCTTACACAAATTTCCAAATAACTCAATACTATAATCTCTCATTCATAATCATTACAGGCTGCTGGTATTCAAGGAAAAAAATGTTGAAAAGAACTTCAAGACAGCCGTAAGCGTAACGACTGCTGTTATTAATAAAGTCGTAGACAACAGGAAATTCTCGTCGATGAAGGTTTCCTCGGTTGAGTCGGAGTGAGGTGGCGTGGTCACATGAGCGATGATTGGCAGAATGATTGTATAAGAGGTATATCGCATCTATAATTTTTTCGGCATACATAACGGAAACGATAACCAAAACTGCTCAGGATTTAGGTATAAAACGAGAGATTAAGGTTATCGGTGCTCAAAGCAACTTAAAAAAGTTATAGGTCACCTGATTCTTCTAGATTTCAAAAAATTGTGAGCTACGATGGTAGCTGTTTCGGAAATCTGTAAGCGGTTATTTCCGTGAAAAAAAAACGAAACAATGGTTCCTGCCAAATCACTTTCAGAAATAAGTTTGAACGAGAGTAATCCGGAACCTCGTGTGGGCCTCGAACCTACGATTACATTTTGCAGTGGTGCACACATTACCACTACATCATCACAGAGTTTACTGTAACATTCTTTCAGCCATATTTTAACACTGTCAGTGCTATCCATCCGTCAACCAATATGATCTGGAAAGTAAAATCAGCCGTGAGTTTAGTCAAGCTTGAGCTGTTTTCAGATCACTACTCTCTTAGTCTTAATTAATATCAAAGTATTGTTCATGTTTTAGCAATTCTGTGATTGTGTTTTTCATCAAGCAATTGCCGCTCATCTTGAGCGGTTCTGATTAGATTAAGCTGCATATGAGGTCCGCCAAAAAAAGAAGCTGAGGTCATATACTGGTGAAATGCGTTGTTTAATCTTGAAATATATTTTCGAATAAATGAGATTATGTTATTCATCATTCCAATGTGCGTTTTTCGCTTTATATTTTGTTTCTAATGACGTACTACTTGCCGATTAATTTACATTCAGCTTAGACTGTGGGAAGGAGCTGGTGGCTGCAAATGTAATCGCGATATTAATGACTTCAAAATGGATCGTAAGTAGCAGAGGCATCACATAACATCAGCAATGCATTTGGTTTGAGAAATGCTAGCAGACTTCAAAGCAATCGCGGTGCAAAGAGTTTCGTAAAGGAGTCGCTATCCAACAATGCTTTGACCGCAATCATTCTTGCACCGGCCTAGCTAGGAGTCATGAGAAAAGTACTAATCAAGGCTGAATCTCTTAAGGCTACACGACATTTTGCAAAAAATTTCAGTGTCGGCTCTACTAATGTCACCATGTGAATCAAATTACTAATGCAACTGTGATTTTGACGCGGCTTGAAACCGCCATTACTTTTGCATCAAACTTCTTATATGATGTTGGAAAGCTTGTAAATACGACTTACCTACGACTGTAGCAGTGAGACCTACGATTACGGCAAAGTTAGCCATAATCACAGCTTGTTCCTTAGCTATGGTGATGAAGAGCATTCGTCCGTCTAGCACAACAGCAAAGCCGACAATGATTTTTTCAACCTGTAAAGTTGATCACTGCCGATTATCAATGATAACATATCAGTAATCAATTAGTATCTAAATCCATTATATTATGCATTAACACCACCATGCAATGCTGGTGGTGCTGACTAGCGTATTTGTTCACACTATGGCATCAATAATAACAGTACTAAGTTAGTAGTTGCTTTTACATTAAAACTCAAAATTAACGTGAGTATATTCAGTTTCCTTTTGTGCGTCATCACAGACACGTAGTGTCGGACCTTCAAAAAGAATAAATGCCTTATCATCATTTGAGACGAAATCTAATAAACTTAATGAGCAGTCGAAGTGATAAATCTAAATGTATTGCTTCCCGAACAGTGTTTTCGTCGATACGACATGCAATGGGCATAACGGGGATCAGTTCAGGTTTCTTCGGATGGCCTAAGTTCAAAAGATAGCAAGATCAGAGTGACGAATTACCACATCACCTTCCGATGTTCAAAGAATTTTTGCGTTTGCTCCTATCATATATAGTCCTAACTGTACCAATTGTTCCTTTCATTATTATTTGAGCCAACATGTCATGTGGTCTGGTAAAGGCTCTATTGATATTTGAGCGTGGTCTTAATAAAGCACTCGAAGGAAAGGTATAATGTGATAAAAATACCAGCCAGCTAGCAATCGAGTGCGAAAACACTCTGTGTTAGGTGAATGTTTCACCTGGCATAGAGTGTAAAGCATAGGTCGTCGATAACTATATATAAGAAGTGTGACGCTCCCGAGAGAACTGACTATGAAAAGATCGACAGACGACGGGTTCTGCCCGGCTGATGAGTCTGTAAGGACGAAACACGTGTCTCGAGCTGTACAAGAGCCTTTACCAGACGACATGACATGTTGGCTCAAATAATAATGAAAGGATCTATTGAAATTTGAGCGTGGTCTTTATAAAGCACTCGAAGGAAAGGTGTAGCAATTGTTTTAGGAAAATCGTTCAAAATGCATACATCTCTTTTTCACGCAGTTATGCAGATAAGAAGGAATTTTATTAGGTAGTTGTTACTCGGGATGCTGCCCGACCGACGACAGTGACGGTTAGCAGGAGATGATAGCTCGATGGAGCGGCATCAGGGCTATGTGCTGGGGTTGGTCCTGTGGTCCGCCTTATTTTACCCAAAATGTGCCGAGTCGAGCGTCATTTTGAAGAAGGTTAAGAATGCGTGGTTTGAACACTTCTCTCACACTCTCGCAATTAACTTCCGAAGTTGTTCTTCGTAAAGTTGGCACTGTTTGTCTGTTTAATGTCGGACAGCTCCCAAATCATCATGCCCTGCAAACCTCAGAAAACCGAGAACATAATCTTTTGAGCATGGTACTTAGATTATGCTACAGCTGGTAGGTCTTTGCCATAAGATAGCCAGTAGGCGTGGTACTCATTGTTATGATAGTAGGCTCAAGACTCATCTCTTGTGATGCAGAATTCAAAAAAATCATACTTGTGCGATCGCAGCAAGATACTTTCGTAGACGGTCACGCGTGCAGCGCGGTCGTAGTCGGTCAAGGCATGAGTGACTATCGAGACATCATTAGTCAGACCCCTTCATTGTCTGCATCTTTGTGACCCCTGACTAGAACATTCTCCAATGCACCACGGCCTTTTGGCAATAAACCGATTGAAAAATGAGAAAATTGGATGAAGCAATAGTGCGGAAAAAATTATGAGACAACTCAGTACACTGCGCGGCATAATGTATATAGCCTTGTTCCATAGTTATAGTGTTTTACATAAGACGTACAATATAAATTAGTGGTCTGTCTGATTATGAAAAGCTTTAGAATTTTTTTTACAATCTTCTCCTTATTTCGTTTTCGCTGTGCACGGACATCAGCGAATACTATTAGGTGGGAAAGAAACTTCTGGGACAATTGCGAAAAATTGAAATTTATGCATGAATTCCAAATAAAGTCGGTAATATTTAATCTTCAAAAAAAAAAACCGTAGTTTCTTACGATTTTCTGCCATCTTTTCCAGAACAACAATCAAATCTTCGTTGTTCAATTTTGTTACGTCCTGAACGAGGCTTATCTTCGAGGTCAAGATCTCCAGCTTTGAAGCGTTGAAACTAGTGTTCATCAGCAGATTTGCTTGTTGTGCACTCCCATCAATTTCGTTGATTTCATCAACTGCAACTTTCCTTAAGAGATCCTTTCTACAATAATGACAGAATAGAACCCGAACTTCGATAATATCGTTAGACATGGCGGAGGTTTGTAACAAAGTACAATAAGGACGAATAATATATAGGCCTTCAGTGAGAACGTCCCACAGAACGGGTTCTGCCCGGCTGACGAGTCTGTAAGGACGAAACACGTGTATCGGGCTGTACAAGAGCCCTTACCAGAGCACTGACAAGTTGGCTTAAATAATAATGAAAGGATCTATTGGAATATGAGTATTGATAAGAAAGAAGGATCATCACACTCAATGATTGTTGTAGATGATCATTTTGAGGCGAAAATCGAAGTTGGTTTATGGTTTGGATTTGCAGATAAATTTTCCGTTTACTGTTCAGCAGTAGTCTATCATTTGCAGGACACTGGAATGTGGAAAATCCGAATGAACGAGGGCAACATAAAGAGAATGACACCAAAGGGTTTTGCTCTGATCTTTCGTTCAAGAAGAGAAATTTTTCTTACTATCATTATGACATCAATTGAAAAATCATCCTATTCGGCAGCCGACGATATCTACTAACTTGTGTAAGCCAATATGGAGCACTCAAACCCTTGCGAAAGCCGAAATTGCTTGGAGATGGAATATGGTAGCTACACTGATTTTTTTGTCGGTGATTTTTTTGTCGGCGTCGATTTCTTTGTGTGTAGGGGTTAATCCCCTTGCAAGGAATTGGCTGAATCGAAGTGCACCGTGCTACTAATGAGGCTGTAATGCCGAAACACGTATCTAGCACTGTAGTGCCATATCCGGGCTCAAGATAGGCTTAAGATATGTTGGTGGACTTATTGTAGTGATTAAAAAATTTTCAACTCTTTGTTCTACACAGTTCAAGTGAACGTTATTCAGGCCGTTGCGACTCGAAAAACGGATCAGGAAGTTACTACGGGGAGAAAACACACAGAAACTGATAATTTATGCTCAAGAAGACGTCGGTCATAACTCTCTAAAACGACTTATTAGTTTTCGAAATAATTTTTATTTAGCTACAACTTACTCTATTCGTATATGGAATTTTTATGTCTTTCATACATTCGGAATATTCATTTTCACTTAATCTTAAGTTGTTATAAATCTATACTAGAATCGGATAAGGAACCTTTGTGCATTCTGAGCTTCTGAATAAAATTTATCATGGTATTAAGTAAGCAACATTCACTTTCAGATAATTTGGATGTGTTTCATATACTTGGCATGTTGATACGTCATGACTTCTGAGCTAGCGCTATCTCTCCGTACAGTTGTTTACCTACCCACTAAAATAAAACCCGTGGCTGCATTCGCTCGAGTATGATCCCTTATCAAAGTTATCGTGATTGATAGCCTTTTAAGTGTCATTTCGAGTTCTCTCGGATACTTTTACAGAGAGGTTTTTGAGATAACTGTTAGTGTACACATATTTTCTTCTGTTATTCGGGATCGAATAAAGTAGCGACAGCTCTGCTGTACAAAGACTTTTCTTCATACTTTAAGCAATCATTGCAAAGTTTATATTTCTGGTTACTGCGCTAAGTTGCCGTTCCTTAAAAAGGCTTTTTTCAAAATCTATAAAAGGAGGAAGACATTTGTGTTACGCGCTCGAGTTTCTCTCACAGTACAGAGCTCATTCTCTAAACTATTACTAACCATATGATACAGTAAGTCTTCGTCATTCCAACACTGTGCTTATTTAATAGAAAGACCGTTTTACTGTAGTGTAGTAAGAAAAATAAGATCAAGTTTTGTATAGTCAGTGCGCCTATTTGCCCGCTAATCAGCGGTCGGGTGTCTGGCGTCCGTAGACTGGATGCGGTGCTCCGTATCGATCGACTGTAGTACGCTGGCGCGTCACATGTGAAGTGTGATTTCTGCAGTTCGATTGGGAATTTTTTCTCCGCTTCGAATGAAACTTGAAATGAAGCGCATGATCTTGATGCTATACGATTTCTTCTGCACGTTCCTATGCTTTTCGTGCTTTTGATGGAGTAAAAGTAGAAGAAATTGTCGGATGTAAAACATAATTAATTTTGAGTGTCACAGCGTTATAATAGGACCTTTATAATAAAGGGAACTTGTAGCTCAGTAGGCAGGGATTTGAGATATCGAAAGCTAATTAGCAATATTATAAAGACTTTCTGTTCAGCGAGAGGAGTCGTTTCTTTGTTTGTTCCAGGATAACGGAGAAGGCCTTTGCACCATGGAAGACTACCAAATTATACTCTAAATGAGTAATTTATGGGAACAATACGTATGGACGTTGCCTAATTTGAGGTTACGAACGCGCTGGTTTCTTTATAACTTTCGACAAACTGCGATAAGCAAATGTCATCTGAGTTGAGAACAAAACTGAATTGATACCACCCTGATAAATCCCTCTGCCGGTTTGAGTAATTTGTATGTACTGTTAAAGATGTGTTGGGTGGGCTAATCAAACAAGCACATTATTGTCAGCGACTGAAAGCTTCTGTGTTGAGCATATTTACGCACTTTTTGCACCCACTCATTCCATACGGTTAGTGTGACCTATTAATGCATTTTGAATTAAAAAGGCTGACAGCCTGTCAATGAATTCATTTGTGAAAACTCTTTGCAGATTTATCAAAAGAACGAAGCTTTCATCTGGCCGACGTTCGCCACAAAAGCTATGATGTGAAAGCAATAGATCGGGAAAGAATTACATGCACAAAATAAATGACTAGAAAGAAATGCACAGCGTAGTTTTACATATGGCTAGTAACTCACGCCATCGCGTAACGTTGATATGAAACCACTTGGAAGATGATTCCAACTGATGAAGAATTGGCAGCAGTTAAAAGTGCAGCTTGGGCGTCCAATGTCATCATAGCTACTGCTTTGGTGATGGAAATAGTCTGCTAGTCCATTACCATCACGACGAGTAACAAAGTCATTTGGCTGTCCAAGAGGTCCTATTCGTCCTCCTACTGCATAAAGGCACAGATCTCATGGACTGACGTCCGACCACTCTCCTTCATCTTGTCGGACTCATCAATGCAAACTAACCTTAGTTATCGAATCATAAATCGTAATACAGCCGCGATCCATCAACTGAGAAGTGGTAATGGCCCAGTGTCACTTTACACTCTGCTGTCACCACGTGCGCCTCCCTCCTTACTTCAAAGCAGGGCTTGATGTGAGGCATGGGCCACTGACGAGGAGAGCGAGACACCCGAAACACGCGTGTATGGCTCTGGCGCAAGAACCTCGGTAAGGTTCAAACATTCCTAACAGTCATGTGGAATGAATTTTTAATACAGTTTCTTTGTTAATTTGCAAATGAGAACTGAGTAAATTTTAAGAGCCAATGCTCCCTCTTCCTTCAGTGATCATTTCATCAGTGAGAGAATCCTTCAGCAGCGATCAGACCAACTCCTGTATTGATGTTCACGCTGAAAGCTTTTCTGAAAATGCATAGAAATAACCTGGTAATCCGCGTTCAGTTGTATGCTGAGAATGAAATGTAGGTATTTTCACATGTTTTCTGATGTGTTTTCTATTTGGCTACGTGCTCTGTTACGTGCTATTGGGGGAATGGATAGAGATGCCAAAGCAGTAAAAATTGAAGATTTAAATTGGAAAAATAATGTTAGCGTTGTTAGCGTGATATGCTAACCTGATGATCCTGCGCGCGTCAATGTTATACTATATTTATGGGCTTTCCTAAAGTTGGAAATTCTCGACTACTTAATGACTAAAAAAATCATGCATCACAGAACGGTCCATGATTTGACCACGTTCATGACCAAGCATGCTCCCATTTGCTACAAATCAGTCAGCAATAAGCTAACTTATGAAGAGATCAAAGTCATCAAATGAGAGCCAAGCAGACATGTGAATTCCAACATCTTCTTGGATAACAGATGATGGGTAAAATGGCAAACAGAAAAACATTATTGTTGCCGAATATTTCATAAAAAATATCTGATTTTTTTGGAGAATATACAGTGTTCATAAACGAATACGTTCTGGCACTTCGATAGATTATGTTATTGCCGTATGAATCTTTAGTTCTTTGATTTTGCGCGGATACATATTACTGTGAACGTAAAGAACATGAAGTCTAAGGATTCCAAGCGGCAACAGCGACCGCAAAATTTTGCATTGCCAAGAAAGCAGAAACTCACTCAAGAAATTAGGGTGAATACAATAAGGATGAACTTGGTCATTTCTCAAATATAGAGCTTTAGTAATCAGAATCACAAAAAAGTATGCCTACAAAACAATAAAAAGTAGATTTTCTTGAAAGCATAGGGCGTTCATAAACTGCTAGCTTTGCAACATAAAAAACATAGTAATTTCCAGAATTTAAGGGATTCAAAAAAGGTTAATTCATGTTAGACTTCCCAAAATAGAGACTTGAAGTTGATAGGAGATATTATTGAAATATTTGGCTAATACAAAGCACAGCAAGCTTTCAGAATTCGAGGAATCCAAAAAAGGTTCGAAGTAAGCGTGATATCAGCGAGTTTTGAAAGGAGCATCCAACTATAAGATCGATGCGGAGCACTCAAATGCTCATGTTATCCGAAAAACAAAGACATTTAAAGCCAAATTGCAGCCATAAAAGAGTAAACAGTATGCTTCAGGTTAGAATACAGCAAAAAAACGAAGACAATTAAGGATGAGAAAATTATATATAAACTATATCACCGACCGACATGGCCACCAAGCGTATCAAAAGCACGAGTCCAAAAACAGCATAAACTACTTTGCAAAAGAAGCTTCACAAAGGTCGACATAAACTCCATAAATCAAAAACTCTATAAATCTTCCTCCTTTTATAGATTTTAAAAAAGGCCTTTTTAAGGAACGGCAACTTAGCGCAGTAACCAGAAATATAAACTTCGCAATGATTGCTTAAAGTATGAAGAAAAGTCTTTGTACAGCAGAGCTGTCGCTACTTTATTCGATCCCGAATAACAAAAGAAAATATGTGTACACTAACAGTTATCTTAAAAACCTCTCGGTAAAAGTATCCGAGAGAACTCGAAATGACACTTAAAAGGCTATCAATCACGATAACGTTGATAAGGGATCATACTCGAGCGAATGCAGTCACGGGTTTTATTTTAGTGGGTAGGTAAACAACTGTACGGAGAGATAGCGCTAGCTCAGAAGTCATGACGTATCAACATGCCAAGTATATGAAACACATCCAAATTATCTGAAAGTGAATGTTGCTTACTTAATACCATGATAAATTTTATTCAGAAGCTCAGAATGCACAAAGGTTCCTTATCCGATTCTAGTATAGATTTATAACAACTTAAGATTAAGTGAAAATGAATATTCCGAATGTATGAAAGACATAAAAATTCCATATACGAATAGAGTAAGTTGTAGCTAAATAAAAATTATTTCGAAAACTAATAAGTCGTTTTAGAGAGTTATAACCGACGTCTTCTTGAACACAAATCATCAGTTTCTGTGTGCTTTCTCCCCGTAGTTACTTCCTGATCCGTTTTCGAGTCGCAACGGCCTGAATAACGTTCACTTCAACTGTGTAAAACAAAGAGTTGAAAATTTTTTAATCACTACAATAAGTCCACCAACATATCTTAAGCCTATCTTGAGCCCGGATATGGCACTACAATGCTAGATACGTGTTTCGGCATTACAGCCTCATTAGTAGCACGGTGCATTTCGATTCAGCCAATTCTTTGCAAGGGGATTAACCCCTACACACAAAGGAATCGACGCCGACAAAAAAATTACCGCACGTACGCTCCAACACTCCAGTTAACAACAGCTGAGCTCATGTCTGGTAGATCGAATCATACGATCACTTTATCATGAGCGAAAACTGCTGGTCACTGCAACATTCAGGGATTTCGTCGCCTGACATGCGGTGTTATGTTATTCGGCGTAGATTCCTTTGTGTGTGGGAATTTATCCCCTTGCAAGGGATTGGCTAAACCAAAAGGACCATGCTACTGATGAGGCTGTAATGCCGAAACACGTGCCCAGCACTGCATAAATACCATACCAGACCTCATGTTTGGACCAAGATATGTTATCAGATTAGGTATTGTTATGAGCGAGGTCTATAAAAACAGTCAGACGTAAAAACACAATAGGTATTAATGAGAACTAAAATAACACCAAAAACTATCTTGCCTTGCTTCCAACACGATGATCGCTCCCTGGTGCTGTTGTTTTCTGTAAGGAGCAAATTAGATCGATTTGTGAAGTTTGAGTTACCTATGAAAAAGTAGAAGACGCGCTTTTGTGTTTCGCGTTTGGAAGTAGAGATAAGTTTTTTGGACTGGAAAGCAATTACACTCGTCATGGTTGCAAACACCCAAAACGAGTTAATATATACACTTGCCATTATTTCAAAACTATTTGGTTTTTAGTTATCACATCGACAGAGAAGTAAATACGAAAAATTCTTCAACGGTATGAGGCACGCTATGAAAAAACGACCTCTTTCGACAGACAGGTACTTTTCATAGGAGTATTAGTGATTAAACGAGAGCGTAAATCTCTGACTACCGCGCTAGATGTTTCCTTTTGAAAGGACCCATTTACAACGCTGTTACATTCAGAATAAAGTCATATTTCAAACCATTCGCGCGCTTTTACTGTGACTTCGCTAAAAGCATGAAAAGCATATGAACGTGGAAAGGAAGTATAAATCAGAGACATGCATTTTATAGAAATTTTCCATGGCAACGGCTGTTTTTTTGAACATAGCAATAGGCATTCAAAATATTTCCAAAAAAGAATGCTGAGCTTAAGCGACGTTGGTACGTCAGCGCCATACACCGGTGTTTCGAAGGTCTCGTCTCCTCGTCAGTGACCTGCGCTCCTCATTGAGCCCTGCATTGTAGCAAGGAGGGAGGCGTATGTGGCGACGACGCAGTATACAATGACACTGTGCCATCACCACTTCTCAGTAACTGGATCTCGACTGGTGGAACAAAATTGATCCATGGTATCGATTTCGTCAAAACGTTGAAAAATTCCTAATCAAGTAATAGAAATTGCACTTCACTTAGACTCCATCGGTTCATGATAGTGCCGGCCCTCCTGCCCCCTATTGTGAAGCCCGTGAATAGGCCAGAGCGCAAACCCGCGTATGAGAATCAATCTTATTTTCCTTGCTACATTGAAGAGAAAAGGTTTTCACAGTAAACAAGCACAGGGTTGAAATCGTTGAATCTTACGCTTTCAAATGATTATCAATAGTACGAAGAAAGAACTCTGTACTGGGAGAAGTATGCGTGTGTGAAACACAAATGTTTCCCTTCCATTAGAGCGTTATGAAGATTTTCTCAAAAACGGATACGTATCGAGCTAACCAGAGATTTAGGCCATCGAAAAATGGAAAGTCTTTGCCCAGCGAAAGCAGTCGTTTCGTCATGCCGTGCCGTCCAACGAAAGAAAATCATACGAAATTTACATCGAGTGGAAAGCTTAGTGTAATATGTTGCATAAAAAATCTAGTGATAGTAGATAAGTGATTGACAAAAGAAAAATGAAAAAAGGAGAAGAAGATTCATTGACCGGATGACTTAGCATAGGGAACCACGAAACATGAAGTGGTTACTTTAGAGGGTTCTGTGACATCATTTCAAGTGGAGTGCAGGAACTCTGTACCTACGAAACTGATTAATGAACTCTCAGTAGCTGCAGCGAAATCTAGAACTAATGGAAATTGGTGATGGAAGCGCATCTGCATTGTAAAACAGTGCATATTAGATCGATAAAATGGCTTGTTTTCAGCCACACTACGCCTTCAAAATAGAAACAAACCATTGGCTTCTCTCCTTTTGATCTATCTTTAGTTTGAAGTCCGGTGTCCTTCATCTTGTCTTTTTCTTCTGCCATCGCAATATCGGCCAAGTTTGATGTAGCACTTTGAACAGCAAGACAACATTTCTGAATTGTTATATCAAAAACAAAGGAGCCAAATTTTCCCCTTCTATGAACAGTTTTCAATTGAAAATTTAAACATGACAGCTGCAAGTTTTCCCAAAGCCGCATATGTACCGTTAAACAGACTTTTACATTTTATATTAACACATTCTCATGAGCATGCATTTACATTCTGCTTCAAAAATGTATTTTTATTTGAACAACATCGATTCATACGGAGTTGCTTTAGATTTTTTACGTTTCGTTAAACGCAAACAAATGAAGAAACGATCCTTTCGGCTGGACAAGATTGTTTTCACAGGAGTGTTAAGTAAGAACCTTGCTTAAACTAGTATTCTATTCATATTGACGTTTCGACGATGGACAACTTCAAAAGTTTTATTGGTGTTTATATAGCTATAAATGCTGAGTGATATGCAATACTTTCAACATTAGGTGGGAGTGGTACCCGCGCTCCATATTTCTACGCGCGCTACCATTACACCATCGAGGTCACAACTTTGCTGCCACTCTTTTCGATATAGAGACTGAAGCTGAAGCTTGTCAGCACCTTGCTGAGCTTAATGTCGATACATTTTCACCAGATCAAAACCCGTTAAAGGTTAGTTTTCAAACAACTTCGATACTTTATATAGGGGAAACCTGTAGTAAGACAGTGCCCTCCTCAGTAGAGTGGTGATACCACGGGCCTTCGTCACGAGTGAGACGCGGTTCAACTCCCGTTCGGTGTCGAAAATTTCATTGATAACTTAACAATCTTAGATGTACAACTACAAACAATATTACATAACGAAATAGTGGTAAAATAAACAATTCTTCTAAGCTATAGAATAACTCTCGCTACCTTTCTTGCTTATCAAAAAGAAATTAAGCTGTGTAATCAATCAAAACAAACCGTTTTCGTTTTCAAATTAGACGTTTCTGCTGGTATACGATATTTCATTCTTGTTCCACATGACATGCCTAAAGTGGAGGAATTGTTTTCAAATCGCGGGCACAAAATTTCAAAATTTTGCTCAACCCTCACTTTAATCTAGTACATAGACTAGGTAGATAAACTATCGAAGAATCAAAGTGATTCTCAATTTATAGTCTTCCGTCAAGTAAAACACTTTTTTTCTGGTTTATAGTAGATTCTATGGAAAACTTCTTCGTATTCGTTTTGCGGAAGACAACGTCATTTTTTTGAGAAGTACCAACCAAGCAGAGCTGAAATTCAAAATTTCAAAAGTGAGAAAAAGATTTAGCTATGCATGACCAGGATGAAAGTACAGTTCACGGAGAATCCATGGTGTAGAGGTGAACGAACTGAACGTGATAGTTCACTGATTGAATGGTGATTAAATGGGACACCTTTCATCTGTGTCTTGAACGTTCAACGGTATGGAGAACAAAATGAACGAGGAAATAGACAGAAGAAGGAGAGCAGTACGTGGTCGCACTTGAGCCTCTCAAGGAAGCAACCGATCACATAGCGGACTCCAAGCTCGTGCCCACCTTTCTAATTCAAGAGATATTGCGGCGCTATATATTTTGCAGAGACGTGGGCCTACATTATTAAGCATCCAACTATGTTTCCGAACTTAATCCAAAAAATGCAAAAAATTATTTTTTTTCAAGCAATCGAAAGTATCAAATTACAATAATTGAAGTATTCTCCGTTTGCCTGGACAGATTCGTAAAAATGGGATCTTCTTTAAGAGCCAGCGTCGTCCAAATCAGTGGTTATCAACAGGTCAGCAAGAAACACCAACACCGAGACCAAATTGATTTGCGCTAAAAAGAAATGCTGATTACTTGCTGGAACCAAAATGAGCCGATTCATTGGGACTTGTTGCAAGCCGGTTAGACCCTGTAACGCTGTGCGATATTGTCAGCAACTGGACCGCTGCAATCGAGCAATCCCACGTCACCGCCGTCACCAAGTCATTTTGCTTCAAGACATTGCAAAGCCACACACTGCCGAGATAACATGGAAGAAGTTAAGCGATTTTGGCTGAGAGCACTTAGATTATCCGCCGTGTTAGCCAGATCTATCTTCGTCCAATTCCAATCCCTTCAGATATTGGAGCACTAGTAGGACAAGAAGAAGCGTTCTGGGATATCAATCATTAGCGTCGAGAATTGACTCGTGGGTTTGCACTGAAGAATAACGAGTTTCATGAGCTCGGAAATTATTTGTTGCCAGAGCGTTGAAATAAGTGGCATTTGGGCAAATGGAAAATATTCTAATTAATGTTATTCGATACTTTCGATTTCTTGGAGAAATAAATTTTTGAATTTCTGGATCAAGTTCGCAAACATAGTTGAAGACCTAATATGACCATGTCAGAAGTTTGCCTACCAACGACAAAGCGCTTGAACGAAGTCTCCTGGACGACAATGAACCTTCAAAGACTTTAGACTGTTTATCTAGCTCCGCTCTAAGAAAGCTACCTTATCTTAATGATTCAGAAATATTTACGTCCATAGCAAAACACAGATGGGCCGGTCACATATTGAAGCGAATTGGTGATAGATGAACGAAGGAACAACGAATGGTTTGAGAATGTGAGTGTCTTCTTGAAGACTACTCAGGCGATGAACGGACCTGGTTGCGGCTAACGTCAACCATCTGCATCCGCAGATAGTAACGAGTTTGGAATCAAGTAGTCAACATTATGTACGTCACCATGCTAGGAGCAGACTAATACCATGGACAATAGTCACAAGAAGGCGAACTTTTTTTGAGCTCATTTGTACGGATTTTCCTCCTCTCATTTTCCCATTTACTCTGCGGATTCTGGATATAGATTCTACTCATAAAGTTGTTATGTGTGCTGTTGCAATTGGACTAAGTTCCAGTCTTTCTTTCCTTTCAGGTAACAGTTTGGTAGTGGCGATCTTGCTTTGTAAGCTTCCTGGCTTTTTTTCTGACAACTAATTGTCGAAAGAACAATATAATCTGCTGTCATTGGTTTGATTATCTTCAACCTGACAAAATATCTCCATTGCTTACGACTTTATTTTTGATACAAAGAATTATTTTCCAATTTGTCGGTGGAACGACCCTCCGCACAGAGTAACTAATGGCCTTTAGACCAGGTCAGGTGTAGCTTAACGCAATGCTGCCTCAAAAAAAAAGCGATAAGATCGGCATTTCATGATACTATCCTCGCGATATAGATGGAGAAAGAAATTCCTTGATAATAAGTTGGAAATGTGTTTGATTCAGTCCTAACAACGTCTTTTTTTGATGTAAGGTTTAAGCGTTTGTCTCTTTCTTTCTTACCGCTTAGTGAATCAAGCAGTTCTGATAATATGCGGCGATTGAAACTGGTGCATTACAAAATGAGCTTTTGTTGTTGCTCTAATAGCCTAGAGAATAGAGAAATATAGAATAAGTAATCATTGCAGGCCCGACCCTGCCATTGTCAGCTGGAGTAAGTCTTGTAGGCTTGTGACTTTTTTGCTACTTAGATGGAGGACATTTTTGGGTATTCTGTTTCCGTTTTCCTTCCACAGCACTTTCTGAAGCAGAAAGTCCACCACGAAAAACTTGTACTGACTTTTCGGTAGTTCGCTACTGGTTCAAACGATCACAGCTTCACGATTCCGGACGAAACTATAACGCCGTCAAAGTATGTTCACAAAAAAGAAGAAATGCACTAGATACTTTAGTGCTTGTGCCACGCGTTGATCAACAGAAGAGCACCATTCCCACTTCATAATAATAAGAGCTGACGCATCGCACAATCGGACTGTAAGTTTGAGAAATTAAGATACGAGAATCTGCCCCTTCCATCTTTGTCACAGCATCTTTCTCTAATGAGTATCACTTTTTCAAATTTCTCAATTACTTCCTCTAACCGAATTTTCTAGAAATCATATTGAGGAACAACTTCATCGCAACTGGAATTTGGTATTTTAAGCAGCTAGCACGGGTCAACTCACTACTTCTTGTCGAAACGTGTAGATTCAGTTGAAATGAAGACAATTATCTTTATTATCATAGTTCAATAATGAATCAAAATATACCACAACGGATTAAGATATAAACATACGCCTATATATACATTCACATCGGAGTATATGGGAATTTTGGAGTGCTCAACAGTTTGACGTCACGTTGACGTTGCAGATACATGTTTATAAAAATGTGTCAAAGTCAAATGTAAAAATCTGTTTAACGCTACATATGCGGCTTTGGAAAACTTGCAGCTGTCATGTTTAAATTTTCAATTGAAAACTGTTCATAGAAGGGGAAAATTTGGCTCCTTTGTTTTTGATATAACAATTCAGAAATGTTGTCTTGCTGTTCAAAGTGCTACATCAAACTTGGCCGATATTGCGATGGCAGAAGAAAAAGACAAGATGAAGGACACCGGACTTCAAACTAAAGATAGATCAAAAGGAGAGAAGCCAATGGTTTGTTTCTATTTTGAAGGCGTAGTGTGGCTGAAAACAAGCCATTTTATCGATCTAATATGCACTGTTTTACAATGCAGATGCGCTTCCATCACCAATTTCCATTAGTTCTAGATTTCGCTGCAGCTACTGAGAGTTCATTAATCAGTTTCGTAGGTACAGAGTTCCTGCACTCCACTTGAAATGATGTCACAGAACCCTCTAAAGTAACCACTTCATGTTTCGTGGTTCCCTATGCTAAGTCATCCGGTCAATGAATCTTCTTCTCCTTTTTTCATTTTTCTTTTGTCAATCACTTATCTACTATCACTAGATTTTTTATGCAACATATTACACTAAGCTTTCCACTCGATGTAAATTTCGTATGATTTTCTTTCGTTGGACGGCACGGCATGACGAAACGACTGCTTTCGCTGGGCAAAGACTTTCCATTTTTCGATGGCCTAAATCTCTGGTTAGCTCGATACGTATCCGTTTTTGAGAAAATCTTCATAACGCTCTAATGGAAGGGAAACATTTGTGTTTCACACACGCATACTTCTCCCAGTACAGAGTTCTTTCTTCGTACTATTGATAATCATTTGAAAGCGTAAGATTCAACGATTTCAACCCTGTGCTTGTTTACTGTGAAAACCTTTTCTCTTCAATGTAGCAAGGAAAATAAGATTGATTCTCATACGCGGGTTTGCGCTCTGGCCTATTCACGGGCTTCACAATAGGGGGCAGGAGGGCCGGCACTATCATGAACCGATGGAGTCTAAGTGAAGTGCAATTTCTATTACTTGATTAGGAATTTTTCAACGTTTTGACGAAATCGATACCATGGATCAATTTTGTTCCACCAGTCGAGATCCAGTTACTGAGAAGTGGTGATGGCACAGTGTCATTGTATACTGCGTCGTCGCCACATACGCCTCCCTCCTTGCTACAATGCAGGGCTCAATGAGGAGCGCAGGTCACTGACGAGGAGACGAGACCTTCGAAACACCGGTGTATGGCGCTGACGTACCAACGTCGCTTAAGCTCAGCATTCTTTTTTGGAAATATTTTGAATGCCTATTGCTATGTTCAAAAAAACAGCCGTTGCCATGGAAAATTTCTATAAAATGCATGTCTCTGATTTATACTTCCTTTCCACGTTCATATGCTTTTCATGCTTTTAGCGAAGTCACAGTAAAAGCGCGCGAATGGTTTGAAATATGACTTTATTCTGAATGTAACAGCGTTGTAAATGGGTCCTTTCAAAAGGAAACATCTAGCGCGGTAGTCAGAGATTTACGCTCTCGTTTAATCACTAATACTCCTATGAAAAGTACCTGTCTGTCGAAAGAGGTCGTTTTTTCATAGCGTGCCTCATACCGTTGAAGAATTTTTCGTATTTACTTCTCTGTCGATGTGATAACTAAAAACCAAATAGTTTTGAAATAATGGCAAGTGTATATATTAACTCGTTTTGGGTGTTTGCAACCATGACGAGTGTAATTGCTTTCCAGTCCAAAAAACTTATCTCTACTTCCAAACGCGAAACACAAAAGCGCGTCTTCTACTTTTTCATAGGTAACTCAAACTTCACAAATCGATCTAATTTGCTCCTTACAGAAAACAACAGCACCAGGGAGCGATCATCGTGTTGGAAGCAAGGCAAGATAGTTTTTGGTGTTATTTTAGTTCTCATTAATTTCTATTGTGTTTTTACGTCTGACTGTTTTTATAGACCTCGCTCATAACAATACCTAATCTGATAACATATCTTGGTCCAAACATGAGGTCTGGTATGGTATTTATGCAGTGCTGGGCACGTGTTTCGGCATTACAGCCTCATCAGTAGCATGGTCCTTTTGGTTTAGCCAATCCCTTGCAAGGGGATAAATTCCCACACACAAAGGAATCTACGCCGAATAACATAACACCGCATGTCAGGCGACGAAATCCCTGAATGTTGCAGTGACCAGGAGTTTTCGCTCATGATAAAGTGATCGTATGATTCGATCTACCAGACATGAGCTCAGCTGTTGTTAACTGGAGTGTTGGAGCGTACGTGCGGTAATTTTTTTGTCGGCGTCGATTCCTTTGTGTGTAGGGGTTAATCCCCTTGCAAAGAATTGGCTGAATCGAAATGCACCGTGCTACTAATGAGGCTGTAATGCCGAAACACGTATCTAGCATTGTAGTGCCATATCCGGGCTCAAGATAGGCTTAAGATATGTTGGTGGACTTATTGTAGTGATTAAAAAATTTTCAACTCTTTGTTTTACACAGTTGAAGTGAACGTTATTCAGGCCGTTGCGACTCGAAAACGGATCAGGAAGTAACTACGGGGAGAAAGCACACAGAAACTGATGATTTGTGTTCAAGAAGACGTCGGTTATAACTCTCTAAAACGACTTATTAGTTTTCGAAATAATTTTTATTTAGCTACAACTTACTCTATTCGTATATGGAATTTTTATGTCTTTCATACATTCGGAATATTCATTTTCACTTAATCTTAAGTTGTTATAAATCTATACTAGAATCGGATAAGGAACCTTTGTGCATTCTGAGCTTCTGAATAAAATTTATCATGGTATTAAGTAAGCAACATTCACTTTCAGATAATTTGGATGTGTTTCATATACTTGGCATGTTGATACGTCATGACTTCTGAGCTAGCGCTATCTCTCCGTACAGTTGTTTACCTACTCACTAAAATAAAACCCGTGACTGCATTCGCTCGAGTATGATCCCTTATCAACGTTATCGTGATTGATAGCCTTTTAAGTGTCATTTCGAGTTCTCTCGGATACTTTTACCGAGAGGTTTTTAAGATAACTGTTAGTGTACACATATTTTCTTTTGTTATTCGGGATCGAATAAAGTAGCGACAGCTCTGCTGTACAAAGACTTTTCTTCATACTTTAAGCAATCATTGCGAAGTTTATATTTCTGGTTACTGCGCTAAGTTGCCGTTCCTTAAAAAGGCCTTTTTTAAAATCTATAAAAGGAGGAAGATTTATAGAGTTTTTGATTTATGGAGTTTATGTCGACCTTTGTGAAGCTTCTTTTGCAAAGTAGTTTATGCTGTTTTTGGACTCGTGCTTTTGATACGCTTGGTGGCCATGTCGGTCGGTGATATAGTTTATATATAATTTTCTCATCCTTAATTGTCTTCGTTTTTTTGCTGTATTCTAACCTGAAGCATACTGTTTACTCTTTTATGGCTGCAATTTGGCTTTAAATGTCTTTGTTTTTCGGATAACATGAGCATTTGAGTGCTCCGCATCGATCTTATAGTTGGATGCTCCTTTCAAAACTCGCTGATATCACGCTTACTTCGAACCTTTTTTGGATTCCTCGAATTCTGAAAGCTTGCTGTGCTTTGTATTAGCCAAATATTTCAATAATATCTCCTATCAACTTCAAGTCTCTATTTTGGGAAGTCTAACATGAATTAACCTTTTTTGAATCCCTTAAATTCTGGAAATTACTATGTTTTTTATGTTGCAAAGCTAGCAGTTTATGAACGCCCTATGCTTTCAAGAAAATCTACTTTTTATTGTTTTGTAGGCATACTTTTTTGTGATTCTGATTACTAAAGCTCTATATTTGAGAAATGACCAAGTTCATCCTTATTGTATTCACCCTAATTTCTTGAGTGAGTTTCTGCTTTCTTGGCAATGCAAAATTTTGCGGTCGCTGTTGCCGCTTGGAATCCTTAGACTTCATGTTCTTTACGTTCACAGTAATATGTATCCGCGCAAAATCAAAGAACTAAAGATTCATACGGCAATAACATAATCTATCGAAGTGCCAGAACGTATTCGTTTATGAACACTGTATATTCTCCAAAAAAATCAGATATTTTTTATGAAATATTCGGCAACAATAATGTTTTTCTGTTTGCCATTTTACCCATCATCTGTTATCCAAGAAGATGTTGGAATTCACATGTCTGCTTGGCTCTCATTTGATGACTTTGATCTCTTCATAAGTTAGCTTATTGCTGACTGATTTGTAGCAAATGGGAGCATGCTTGGTCATGAACGTGGTCAAATCATGGACCGTTCTGTGATGCATGATTTTTTTAGTCATTAAGTAGTCGAGAATTTCCAACTTTAGGAAAGCCCATAAATATAGTATAACATTGACGCGCGCAGGATCATCAGGTTAGCATATCACGCTAACAACGCTAACATTATTTTTCCAATTTAAATCTTCAATTTTTACTGCTTTGGCATCTCTATCCATTCCCCCAATAGCACGTAACAGAGCACGTAGCCAAATAGAAAACACATCAGAAAACATGTGAAAATACCTACATTTCATTCTCAGCATACAACTGAACGCGGATTACCAGGTTATTTCTATGCATTTTCAGAAAAGCTTTCAGCGTGAACATCAATACAGGAGTTGGTCTGATCGCTGCTGAAGGATTCTCTCACTGATGAAATGATCACTGAAGGAAGAGGGAGCATTGGCTCTTAAAATTTACTCAGTTCTCATTTGCAAATTAACAAAGAAACTGTATTAAAAATTCATTCCACATGACTGTTAGGAATGTTTGAACCTTACCGAGGTTCTTGCGCCAGAGCCATACACGCGTGTTTCGGGTGTCTCGCTCTCCTCGTCAGTGGCCCATGCCTCACATCAAGCCCTGCTTTGAAGTAAGGAGGGAGGCGCACGTGGTGACAGCAGAGTGTAAAGTGACACTGGGCCATTACCACTTCTCAGTTGATGGATCGCGGCTGTATTACGATTTATGATTCGATAACTAAGGTTAGTTTGCATTGATGAGTCCGACAAGATGAAGGAGAGTGGTCGGACGTCAGTCCATGAGATCTGTGCCTTTATGCAGTAGGAGGACGAATAGGACCTCTTGGACAGCCAAATGACTTTGTTACTCGTCGTGATGGTAATGGACTAGCAGACTATTTCCATCACCAAAGCAGTAGCTATGATGACATTGGACGCCCAAGCTGCACTTTTAACTGCTGCCAATTCTTCATCAGTTGGAATCATCTTCCAAGTGGTTTCATATCAACGTTACGCGATGGCGTGAGTTACTAGCCATATGTAAAACTACGCTGTGCATTTCTTTCTAGTCATTTATTTTGTGCATGTAATTCTTTCCCGATCTATTGCTTTCACATCATAGCTTTTGTGGCGAACGTCGGCCAGATGAAAGCTTCGTTCTTTTGATAAATCTGCAAAGAGTTTTCACAAATGAATTCATTGACAGGCTGTCAGCCTTTTTAATTCAAAATGCATTAATAGGTCACACTAACCGTATGGAATGAGTGGGTGCAAAAAGTGCGTAAATATGCTCAACACAGAAGCTTTCAGTCGCTGACAATAATGTGCTTGTTTGATTAGCCCACCCAACACATCTTTAACAGTACATACAAATTACTCAAACCGGCAGAGGGATTTATCAGGGTGGTATCAATTCAGTTTTGTTCTCAACTCAGATGACATTTGCTTATCGCAGTTTGTCGAAAGTTATAAAGAAACCAGCGCGTTCGTAACCTCAAATTAGGCAACGTCCATACGTATTGTTCCCATAAATTACTCATTTAGAGTATAATTTGGTAGTCTTCCATGGTGCAAAGGCCTTCTCCGTTATCCTGGAACAAACAAAGAAACGACTCCTCTCGCTGAACAGAAAGTCTTTATAATATTGCTAATTAGCTTTCGATATCTCAAATCCCTGCCTACTGAGCTACAAGTTCCCTTTATTATAAAGGTCCTATTATAACGCTGTGACACTCAAAATTAATTATGTTTTACATCCGACAATTTCTTCTACTTTTACTCCATCAAAAGCACGAAAAGCATAGGAACGTGCAGAAGAAATCGTATAGCATCAAGATCATGCGCTTCATTTCAAGTTTCATTCGAAGCGGAGAAAAAATTCCCAATCGAACTGCAGAAATCACACTTCACATGTGACGCGCCAGCGTACTACAGTCGATCGATACGGAGCACCGCATCCAGTCTACGGACGCCAGACACCCGACCGCTGATTAGCGGGCAAATAGGCGCACTGACTATACAAAACTTGATCTTATTTTTCTTACTACACTACAGTAAAACGGTCTTTCTATTAAATAAGCACAGTGTTGGAATGACGAAGACTTACTGTATCATATGGTTAGTAATAGTTTAGAGAATGAGCTCTGTACTGTGAGAGAAACTCGAGCGCGTAACACAAATGTCTTCCTCCTTTTATAGATTTTGAAAAAAGCCTTTTTAAGGAACGGCAACTTAGCGCAGTAACCAGAAATATAAACTTTGCAATGATTGCTTAAAGTATGAAGAAAAGTCTTTGTACAGCAGAGCTGTCGCTACTTTATTCGATCCCGAATAACAGAAGAAAATATGTGTACACTAACAGTTATCTCAAAAACCTCTCTGTAAAAGTATCCGAGAGAACTCGAAATGACACTTAAAAGGCTATCAATCACGATAACTTTGATAAGGGATCATACTCGAGCGAATGCAGCCACGGGTTTTATTTTAGTGGGTAGGTAAACAACTGTACGGAGAGATAGCGCTAGCTCAGAAGTCATGACGTATCAACATGCCAAGTATATGAAACACATCCAAATTATCTGAAAGTGAATGTTGCTTACTTAATACCATGATAAATTTTATTCAGAAGCTCAGAATGCACAAAGGTTCCTTATCCGATTCTAGTATAGATTTATAACAACTTAAGATTAAGTGAAAATGAATATTCCGAATGTATGAAAGACATAAAAATTCCATATACGAATAGAGTAAGTTGTAGCTAAATAAAAATTATTTCGAAAACTAATAAGTCGTTTTAGAGAGTTATGACCGACGTCTTCTTGAGCATAAATTATCAGTTTCTGTGTGTTTTCTCCCCGTAGTAACTTCCTGATCCGTTTTTCGAGTCGCAACGGCCTGAATAACGTTCACTTGAACTGTGTAGAACAAAGAGTTGAAAATTTTTTAATCACTACAATAAGTCCACCAACATATCTTAAGCCTATCTTGAGCCCGGATATGGCACTACAGTGCTAGATACGTGTTTCGGCATTACAGCCTCATTAGTAGCACGGTGCACTTCGATTCAGCCAATTCCTTGCAAGGGGATTAACCCCTACACACAAAGGAATCGACGCCGACAAAAAAATCACCGCACGTACGCTCCAACACTCCGGTTAACAACAGTTGAGCTCATGTCTGGTAGATCGAATCATACGATCTCTTTATCATGAGCGAAAACTGCTGGTCACTGCAACATTCAGGGATTTCGTTGCCTGACATGCGGTGTTATGTTATTCGGCGTAAATTCCTTTGTGTGTGGGAATTTATCCCCTTGCAAGGGATTGGCTAAACCAAAAGGACCATGCTACTGATGAGGCTGTAATGCCGAAACACGTGCCCAGCACTGCATAAATACCATACCAGACCTCATGTTTGGACCAAGATATGTTATCAGATTAGGTATTGTTATGAGCGAGGTCTATAAAAAACAGTCAGGCGTAAAAACACAATAGGTATTAATGAGAACTAAAATAACACCAAAAACTATCTTGCCTTGCTTCCAACACGATGATCGCTCCCTGGTGTTGTTGTTTTCTGTAAGGAACAAATTAGATCGATTTGTGAAGTTTGAGTTACCTATAAAATAGTAGAAGACGCGCTTTTGTGTTTCGCGTTTGGAAGTAGAGATAAGTTTTTTGGACTGGAAAGCAATTACACTCGTCATCATTGCAAACACCCAAAACGAGTTAATATACACACTTGCCATTATTTCGAAACTATTTGATTTTTAGTTATCACATCGGTATAGAAGTAAATACGAAAAATTCTTTGACAGTATAAGGCACGCTATGAAAAAAACGACTTCTTTCGACAGACAGGTACTTTTTATAGGAGTATTAGTGATTAAACGAGATCGTAAATCTCTGAATACCGCGCTATATGCTTCTGGAGGGACCCATTTACAACGCTAGAATAAAATTATATTTCAAACCAATCCCGCGCTTTTACTGTGACTTCGCTAAAAGCACGAAAAGCATATGACCGTGGAAAGGAAGTATAAATCAGAGACATGCATTTTATAGAATTTTTCCATGGCAACGGCTGTTTTTTTGAACATAGCAATAGGCATTCAAAATATTTCCAAGAAAGAATGCTGAGCTTAAGCGACGTTGGTACGTCAGCGCCATACACCGGTGTTTCGGAGGTCTCGCCCTCCTCGTCAGTGACCCGCGTTCCTCATTAAGCCCTGCACTGTAGCAAGGAGGGAGGCTTATGTGGCGACGACGCAGTATACAATGACACTGTGCCATCACCACTTCTCAGTAACTGGATCTCGACTAGTAGAACAAAATTGATCCATGGCATCGAATATTTTTGTGGCACCGACACTGTGCAGTCATCACATACGCCTCCCTCCTCGCTACAATGCAGGGTTTAATGTGGAACGTGGGTCACTGACAAGGAGGGCGAGACGTCCAAAACTCCGGTGTATTTCACTGGCGTGCCAACCTCGCTTAGGCCTTGCTTTTTTTATTTTAATATTATTCTAAAATTTTCGTCAAAACGTGGAAAAAATTCCTAATCAAGTAATAGAAATTGCACTTCACTTAGACTCCAGCGGTTCATGATAGTGCCGGCCCTCCTGCCCCCTATTGTGAAGCCCGTGAATAGGCCAGAGCGCAAACCCGCGTATGAGAATCAATCTTATTTTCCTTGTTACATTGAGGAGAAACGGTTTTCACAGTAAATAAGCACAGGGTTGAAATCGTTGAATCTTACGCTTTCGAATGATTATCAATAGTACGAAGAAAGAACTCTGTACTGGGAGAAGTATGCGTGTGTGAAACACAAATGTTTCCCTTCCATTAGAGCGTTATGAAGATTTTCTCAAAAACGGATACGTATCGAGCTAACCAGAGATTTAGGCCATCGAAAAATGGAAAGTCTTTGCCCAGCGAAAGCAGTCGTTTCGTCATGCCGTGCCGTCCAACGAAAGAAAATCATACGAAATTTACATCGAGTGGAAAGCTTAGTGTAATATGTTGCATAAAAAATCTAGTGATAGTAGATAAGTGATTGACAAAAGAAAAATGAAAAAGGGAGAAGAAGATTCATTGACCGGATGACTTAGCATAGGGAACCACGAAACATGAAGTGGTTACTTTAGAGGGTTCTGTGACAACTTTTCAAGTGGAGTGCAGGAACTCTGTACCTACGAAACTAATTAATGAACTCTCAGTAGTTGCAGCGAAATCTAGGACCAATGGAAATTGGTGATGGAAGCGCATCTGCATTTCATTTCCAGAAGAAAATCTCACTGAAGACTCCGCTATCGTTTGGTTTTCATCAAGCATTATTGAAGGTGATCATATGGAAATCTTGCCATAATGGATGTTACCTATGTAGTAAATGAGTGCTGCTGTTACCCCTAGGTTTTCATACGTCATCACACAAATTCTACACTATGCAACCCAGAGGTGTCATAATTTTATTCTTTATCGGCCAAGGGATCAACTTCACACATTCGTTCGCTTCACGCAAACGAACGGCCACATGTATGTGAGACCTGTGGGAATTCACTCGTTAGTCTGACCGAGATTAGGGTACACAGCCGAATGCACAACTCCGGGAACGTTCTGTGAGTATGCGACATCTTTAAAATTTCGTGACATTCTTTCAAGGAATTTTTTTTTACATGAAATAGTTATGAAAGGGATAGCAGTAGAATGTGGTTTTTATTTACAAGAAAATTGAACTCAGACACCTTAGTTGAGGCGTTATATCAAGTTAGTGCAAAAGTTTGGCGATATAAGTTTCGCGAATTTCAAATCTTATGATAAATAGGCTGAACATCTTTTTTGATGAATGTAAGAACAATTATTATAAACACATTTCGATAGCACGAAACGAGTTTGTTTATTCCTGTAGCATAACAATCGGTGTGTTGGGATTTGACGAACTCTTGGAAAGCTTTTCTACATCGTGCTGATCTCAGGGACATTTTGCCTTGAAGAAGGTATTAAGATGCCTGGGGACATGCTTGTCGGTAGGCGGAAGGTCTGGCATTTACGGAGAATGTGGCCAAACTTTGTAGCTCATTTCGTCAGATTTTCGAAGCGTTCGTTGTGCGACACCTGAACGCCGACTGGTTGAAATATATCGCCATTATAAATAATTCCAGAAAGTGATTAAAACCTAAGCGAGTTTCGTACGCCAGGGGCATACACCGGTGTTTATGGAGGTTTTGGCCTCCCCGCCAAACCAACCTCGCTTAGGCTTTGAGCATTCTTTTTTTTAGAATCATTTTGAATGTTTATTTCGAGGTTTCGAAAACAGTCTATCTTATGGATCAATTCGCTATTACTTTGCACCAACGTTCGTCGTCCTCGCAAATTACACCAGATGGTGAACAAGAGTAGACTGCTCAAAACTGAGCTTTTTTTGCAGCGTATCAGATAGTCTTAGGGAAATCAGTTTTCGATAATCGCTTTTATCATGACTCTTACGAGGCTCGTAAAAAAATTTGTTGTCTGTACATTGTTCAAATGCCTCCAGTTTACGGAACTTCTTGAATTACCGCTGCACTGTACGTTCGTTGATGATGCGAGCTGTCTCTGCAGCCTTACGACCCATTTCTATTTCACGGTTTGAAGAAAGACATTGCTTCAGAATTCTATTAGTAATGTGATAACATATTCTGAGCCCTTCATGAAAACTATTATGACGCTCAGATAGAGATACAGGGACAGCCAAAAATTAATAGATGTGAAAATGATTTGATTGGGTCATGTTACGTTCTAAAAATCAAGTTCATTTCAAGTGATATTGTATTTATTAGCCTGAATAGTATTTGGAGTAGTGCGCTCTTTATCTCGATTCTTTAGTAAATGTAGTTTGACAAACAATCTTTACTAATCTCATTTTACTACGTATTATTCTTATCTTTCACGATCCCTTATCACGCCGTTATTATGCGGCAAATCTAGAATCCCAGAGCTTCTAACACTCGATTTGTGGTGAAGGTTCAGTGGTTTTGCTGTTGTGGTCCGTTGCCGATTTGTGTATCGCAACGGACAAGAGAGAAGAGTTTAAATCTTTATATGGATTGTACCAAAACAACCCATAATATACATGCATTACTAAAATGATAATATAATAATAATAATATATATGTACATGATCACGACATATGTTATACGAACATATGCGTAAGTCAATATGGGTGACCGACTGATGAGAACTATCGGACAGTGTTATGGCAAGTGGTGTTATTGAAGCTGACGGTGTTATTCTAATTGATAATGTTATTGCATGTGACAATGTTATGATGACAGGTGATAATGTTATTGTAAGTGATGATGTTATCGTAAGTGATCATGTTATTGCATGTGACATTGTTATGACAAGTGACAATGTTATTGTAATTGACGATGTTATTTAATTGACGAAGCATGACTAAGCGGCGGAGACCGTTCGGGGTTGCTATGTTCGCCCCGAAGTAGAAACACCGGCCGCGAGATCCAGTAAGTAAGTATATAGTGTCAGCAGTGGGGTCGCTAGTGATTAGATATGGGCAGAATCCCTAAACCGCGGTGGTGGGCCGAGCATGGCCAAAGTGAGTTTGCTCCGCCACGGAAGTACAATGTTCCGCTCACAGTTCTATTGAAAGCAATTAGTTACAAGACAACGCGATTGTGTGGAGAAAGCAATGATGGATCAATTATGATTTGAGGTGAGGTGGTCCGGATGACGTCAGACGACCGTACGGATGATGACCCGCGATCGAACTGACTGTTGAGGTTGGTGGCAGCTGGGTGCCGCCCTCGTCACTTGGACCATTTCTGTCTGAGGTCCTCGAACCTCTGCGATACCACTTGCTCTCTAAAATCGTAGACCATTTGTGTTGCCTAAATTGTCATGCAATTCCCGAAAAGATAGCAAAACTCCGTTGAGAGGTTTGCTATTCGATTCGTTCCCTCGTATGCGCATTCTCCTCAGAAGTCTTCGAATATTCCAAGTGTTGCTTCAGAGGCTGCTTGAGGATCCCAGCCTCTTTCTGAATGTCGTAGGATACTGCTCGAAACTATTCCCCTATGCCATCCCAGGGATGACCGAGCTAAGGTCTTCCCTAAGAAGTTCGATGATTGACTCCAAGTCAGTGATAAGGGAGTGGATCGAACCAGGGCATCGCTTTTCGACACAGTGCATTACTGACCACCGCAGCATCCCGCCCTCAGTCGCAACCCTAATAAAGATCTTCACTTATCTCTCTATCGATGTCAGATTGATGTTGGTAATTTTCATGAAGATGATCAGAGCAGGAATCGATGTGGTGGATAAAGTCGGTTGAGGTGCCGAGTGATCGTAGCAATTGTTGCAATCATGATAGACTGGAGTCACAAGACAGCCACCTCGCCTCAATCCACAGTAAGCGCATAGATCCCGTGTCTCGAGACTTTCACGAGGTTGGAAATTTCGCTCTTAGGATTTTCCTGGTGAAGGAACTAAATAAATCTGCTGGTTACAAGAGGCAAAATCCGAAGTGAAATTAACAGTCTCTTATCCGCTGGCTTTCATCACAAACTTTTCGTGGGGAGAAACTACCGACGAGAAACGAAGGGCGTATCCTGGCTTTTCATTGAAATACTAAAGATTTCTGAAGTTTTAAAACCATCCAGAGACTCCTGTATCTGCGAAGTTTCATGGAGTCAGTCTGCTGCTGGACGAACCTCCTGAGACAACCAACGACTTCTAACTTGTAGCGTTCTGCTGTCAAATCAGAAAAATCAAGAGAGTGGAGTGCAACAGTACTGACAGAATTTGATGATATTTTACTTTTTTTCTATTGTATACGACCTGTCGTCACATTTTATTGGTGGCTACCCGCACAGACCTAAGTCTTCAAGGGGTTAGCAGGAATCTCATATGTATTCTTGGAAAACTATCGAGTGATTCTGAAAAGCTTTGCTTTCGACCGCTTATATAGACATCGCTCAAAAACAATAATAATCTCATAGTCTGGTGACATTTTTTGAGCCTTTCATGAGGTCTGGTTTAGCACTTACACAGGTCTAACTGGCTGTTTTGCCCCCAGAGGAGTCAGGATGTACGGTTCCTTTCGGTTCAGCCGATTCCTTGCAAAGCATGTACCCCTACTTATCAAGAAATCCACGCCGAATTACTCAGATCACCGCAGGTCGCGTTACAAAATCCCCCGGCATTGCAGTGACCACAGTCAAGCGCTTATGGCAGGTAGAATAGCTCATACCTTTACTTTCGACTGCTCATATAGAACTCGTTCAACATTAATTATAATATAATAATCTGATAACACACATGATCCTTATATGAGGTCTGATATGCTACTAATGAGTCTGCAAAGGCGAAACAGCTGTCTAGTACTGTATAAGTGCCATACCTGACCTCATAAAAGGCTCCAAACATATTAAGAGATTATCAGGTTATTATTAATATGGAAAATTCTAAAAAGAAGTTTTTCTGTAATAAAGTAAGCCACCGAAGAAGGATAAATATAATATAATGTATTCAAGTCATTGATTGTCATTCACTCACTCTACATTTTTAGCTTTGAGATGCTTCTTCCAGCGCTGCATTGTTAATAAAAAGGTTGAACTGCACAGGCTCACACAAGTTTACACTGCCACAGTAGAAAAAATCCGTAAATTGGGTAGGTGTGTCTGCGCTCTCTCTCATAAGGCGAGCATTTCGAGTAACGTACGTGGTCGCGTCGGCGGTTCAGTGGTTCGATCCTCGCCTTCCACGTGTGTGGACAAAAGTTCGGGTTCGCTGTTGGCGAATGTTCTACTGCTAGACAACTGAACGTTTTGCACTGGGCTTGGCTCGTTCCTAAGACATTTTCTGCGTGTTTGCAAGTTTTCACCATATGAAATTATTTCAGAACGCCTGATAATCATTATTTGAGCCACGCATGTCAGTGGTCTGTCTAACAGACTGACTTACAGAGCCCGATACACGTGCTTCGATCTTGCGATCTCGTCACTCGAGCAGTTACCCTTTCTCGTCTTTTGTTAATCTCTGTGGGTGCTCCAGTCCCCACACTAAGAGTCAGCGACGACGAACGTTTTACACTCTATTTCCACTGAAATTCTCACCATACATAGGGTGTTGTACACTCAATTGCTTTTGACTAGTAATTGTGAAATATCATGCTTTCGTTTCGAAAGAGTTTTGAGAACACTCTCAAATTTTAATATGTCTGCTACTTATTTTTTAGCCATGAGTAATTATCAGGCATATTGGAATTTGAGCGTGGTCTCGGGAAACGGTGTTTCAAGGTCTAGTAGTTAAACTATTCTTAAGGAAAATAAGATTTATAGAAAATGCACATATCCTAGAACCAACTAATAGTTTCTTCTATGAGTAGCACTCCATTTCAAAGCTCTCTTGGATTAAAAATTTATCGGTATTTACTATATTTTAAAAAATGAAGGGTCCTTAAAGATGTGGTAACTGATTTAAAAGCCACAAAATTTACGTTCAGATAACCTCGAGGCCGAGCTTTGATCTTTACGGCCTCTAATGAACAAAATTCTTATGTATGTTGACCGCAGCTACCACACTTTTTCGCCAATATTTCTTCTGTTCAAATTCCCTTTAGAAGTCTAGAAAAGCAGGATGCCAGGCAAAGACTGGATGCCTTCGTCCCAGTAAGAATGAGGCTATCAATCAAAGAAGTTAGCAAGTCATTTCTAAGTTTGTTGCAGTCCGTGCATTTCTTTTTCCAAAACAGATGCTTCAGGCATACAAAAGATGATGATTTGATGAAGCAATATTAGAGTCATAAAGTGGATTTGATGAAGCAATATTAGAGTCATAAAGTGGATGTAACCTCGTGTTCAGTCCATACTCTCCAAAAAAAAATTTTGTTGTGAAATGAGTACTATCCTAGATAGTGGAAAAGCTGAGTGGTTTTGGACGCTATTTGTTTCGTGTACACTCGACACAGATTGTTTGCCTATTATGAAGCACACCCCAATACAGCATGGCTTGCCAGTCCCAGAAAGCCAAGAAGCAATAATGCGAGCAAAATTACTGATTGATACTGCACCATGAACGTGATAGGGGCCATAAGCGATCATTTTTATTATATTCCATTTGCGGTTTAAAATTTTTTACTTCTCTCAGTCAATGTATCATATTATAAATGAGTTTAAATGTGTTTCATGTCATGTGAAAAACTCTGCATTAATAAACATTCAGCATAAATTCATGCATGCTGTGAATTTCTTTTGTTTTCAATCAACAATGTCAAACATTTCAGCGGGAAATATACATCATAGATTATATCTGTTAGGCAGAATTTCTATGAACTTATTCAATGTAATTTTCGTCTTGAGCTGAGATGATTGGTTCTCAGGAAGAAGACCAGGCTAACTTTGTGGGGAAAAACGAGAGTGACATCAACTCCATTCGTGTAAAACTACATATCGCTGAACTGCAGAAGCTTCAGTTACCCACCAGTCTACCAAGTGCAGAAATTAAACCCGCGTTTCCAAGATGGAAACATCACGACACCCTGTATATTTACTGGCAGAACTGTGCGACATATAATAGCCGAATTTCTTACTTAACATGTCTTGTGGCAATTCTATAATTCAAGTAGCTAATCAATACTCAGTAATATTACTCAATACTCAATCAATAATCGATAGCATTTCCGAATTCTCTCAATCACTGGATTTTAATAGGTCGGAAGAAAAGTTCTGAAAAATGATTGCACCGCTTTTAAAGATCGGCCACTTTTTGTGTTTTCAGGCTCATTTGAAAACCCGTCTTCTTCCGCGTTGATTGGTATATGATTTATTTTCTTATTTCAGAATGGAGTTAGCAAGCGAGCAAATTAGGTTGTTGATGATGCACGAATGGCTGTTGGGTTCAAATGCAGCGGTGGCAAGCGAACGCATTAATCTAAACGCGACTGATCTTCCAAACTTTCTTCACCTTTGTCAAACTTCTTAAACCATCTATGCACCGTACTTTTGCCAACTGTGTCTTCTCCCCAAGCCACATCGATGCGTTCACTTGCCACCGTTGTACTTGAACCCAACAGCCATTCGGGCATCATCAACAACCTAATTTGCTCGCTTGTTAACTCCATTCTAAAATAAGTAAATAAAGTATATACTAATGAACGCAAGAGAAGATGAGCTTTCAATTGAGCCCAAAACCACAAGAAATGGCTGACACCCAAAAAAGTTACAATCATTTTCTCAGAACTTTCTCTCCAGCCTATTACTAAAATCTCTCAATTTGAATGTTTAAAATTAATTGCTAGTCTAATGAAAAGTGACAGATGAGAAACAAAGCGATGATGAAGATTTCCTAGATGCTCTAGATCACTTTCCTTCCAATACAGCACTTTGTCCACTTATTGGAATTGTGAAGAATACAGACATTTCTCCCAATTCTCACCAAATATGGTGGCTCCAACGAAGAATGAGTGAATATTATGCAGATTGATTGAAAGCTGGTCTAATCAAAACATGTAATTAACACAAACAACGCCTAATAATTCTCCATTTTTTAAGCCTTCTTTTTACGAATGAGGCTATAAGTTGAGACGGCGAAGAAATGGAACTGTAACTTGAAACTATTTGAGGTGGCAACCGGCATCGAGATTACCGAGCCAATGTTATGACTATTTACTGTATTGGATTCGGATTGGCATAGGATTTGTTGAGTCGTATTGCTGGACGCGGCTTTTCTTATATACTCTAAATGATTATTCAGTAACACAAATAACGGTAGTGTGGTGCAACTATGATTAATAATCAAATAGACAAGATTCTTCTTGGAGGGATTATACGGGTTTCACAGCAATGATGAAAGTATTCATTGATGGCCTCATCGTTGGAGAGCAAGGAAGAGAGCGTAGGTCAAATTCCTAAGTTGACTTTTAACAGCTAACCATCTCACTACAGCAGCCGTTTCTGGCTGTCGCGTGATACGGACAGAGACAAAGAACAGCTGGCCTACTAGAAGTACCTGCGCAGAGGTCTCTTCCGTGATTTTGTATCATTTTAATCCAGATTAGGTTCCTGCAAACCTAAATTAGCAGCATAAAGACTAGATATTTATTGAAGTGCGCAGAAATCTTCGTACGTCACCCGAACAGAGTGGGTACGCGTGCATCGTTTTCTCTACATCTTGTAGTGGAAAGGTTTTGTCAAGTTTGGCACAACAGAAGAAGTTGATGCGTACTTGAGAGTGCGTCTGTGGGCATAGGGATCAGAGGTGCACTGCAGTACATATGCTGCTGCTGATATGATATCTTGCCTTGACTGTCCAAGTCTTTCATTTCTCTCAGACGGCAAATTGGTAACAAAACTGTCTGGGAAAATAGCAGTATTTACTTGACACTAAGCCACCACTAGTCACTGTAGTCGCTGTATAGGCCCATGCATCTGAATACCTCCAATGATGCTTAATGAAGTCAAAAGTATGACACACCCCTCAAAGGTTGGCCAAATCTACAGATTTCCGTTCAGCTTATTTTATTGTTAATCGCAGGGGAATTGTGTTGTCAATATTCATTCAAAAAATGGCAGATGATTTGGGAGTTTCCTTTTCCTTCTCATCTGAAAATGCTAGTTTGATAACGCAATATGTTCAAGAACGAATCCTTACGCTTGGCACGAGAAATAGAAATAGCCAATGGCTACAGAACATCGGTCACTCGAGTAAATTCAGGAAATAGAACTAGGCTCCAAAACAACAATACTCCACGCCTAAATAAAATCACTTTCACACTGCATTTATATCAGAGAATTAGCAGAGCGGTTGAGAATTGTGTGAAAAGATGCGGTCATGAAAGTTCTGTGGTAGTTGTTGAACTTCTATCTCCCACCCTGCGTTATTAGCTGATCCACAGTATACTTCACAATCGATTGCGCAACACAATGAACTGTATAACCTGTCTGAGTGTGTCAAATAATCATATAAACACTGCCTCTATCTTTAGGGCAAAGCATGAAACTAGCATTGTTCATAGGCCCTTATAAACAATTGCTAACTACTGCACAGTGTACAAAAAATGTGATATGTGCCTTCCTTAGAACAAAAATTAAGCCATAGGTACTAATTTTACACATCTATACATAGATCTATAGATCTATCTATCTATAGCTCTTTTCAAATCAGTCCATAGGTAAACTGGGCACTCCTTCAGTTCTCGTGATCCTCCATAAAGTAAAATGCATAAAGCATACCTCACGGAGCAAGGAAAGCCGAGCACTCTACCCTCTGTCGTAATCCCTGCCATTCCGCAAAGATCGCCGTTGTAGGACAACAAAGATCTTTCCAATTCGCAACGTGCGGAAGCTCTCTTGTGGCTATGAATTGAGAAGAAAGAAAAGGCTTAGAACGACAAAGTACTTCAAAATGTTATATAACATCCTCGCAATTTTATTAGGTCGTTCCATGAGTGAAGCACTTGAGCAATGTACACCAAACTTATTAACCAGAAGTTATTCAAATCGCACGAATTTGTTGCCGTTCATTGCATATTTCCTTGCGAACATCTTGGCATTCAACTGGCTAATACATCCTTTGAGATAGAGCTGTCGCTTGAACAAATCCGCTGCCTGTACACGAATGGCGCTTAAGGGAAATGCTAGTTAAGCGGCCCGCAAGATTAATAATGATTTCTGTGGATGGAGTGGACACGACTGATCTTGCAGACTATTCTCTCGCTCTCTGAACTTCACGAGCAACTTCTCAGTCGTTCTTTCTGCAACAGTATAATTGCTCTAGGCTGTCTTAATCTTGCGTGCCGCTTACTAACATTTCCCCATACGCCTCATTCGTGAATGAGTAGTAAGACAGTTAATTTCCAGGAGAGCTCCATCTCAAAGCAGGTATATGCAAGTTGACAAGAAATGTTCGCAAGAAAATTCGCAATTGAACGATGCTAAAAACATCCAGATCTAATTACTTCTGTTTAATTAATCTAGTGCTTGTTTTTGTACTGCCGAAACATGTGGAACGACCTGATAATGAGATAACCTGATAATGATTCCAATATCAAATGGCAAACTTTATCAATGCATAAATCGTAACTTCTTTTGCATCAGAGTAATCTAAAGTGTATTCATCACTCTATAGAGTATTCACTCGGGCAATTAAGCACTCCTGACTCATATTTTTCAAACACCTGTTTGAGTTGTAGATCTTTTGCAAAGTGTACTCATTTAACAGTAGCACCTGTAAGCCAATGACTTTGAATGACGCGAAAAAGTTGGACGTCAGGCGGAACACGAATTTCATTCCTTTCAGGTGGGGTGGGGGTAAAGGGAGGCTAACCAATTGAAGTTCCACACGACGTTAGATTTTGCAGATCACTCATATCATTATCGGATATATCTGTAACATCATGCCACCACTAAAAGGCGATTAAATTTTAAAAGAAATTCCTGTCGGCCTCATGTATCATCCGATATCTGTCAGCGTATGTGGGATCAATGCCAAAATGACTTACCATGTCAAGCCGTTGACGGCTGGTTGATGATATATTGATGCCGTCGTAGCGTAAAAGCAGTTGTGGTAAAACAGGCATGGGTAAGCATTTGGTTAAGCGCCTTCACGCTCAAAAGGGTGAAATGCCACTTTCGAATCTCGCCTGAAGTCACAGTTCTGAACATCATTCAGCATCACTGGGTATATCTGTAACATCATAACACCGCCAAGCGGTTATATAAGGATAAATCTAGTTAACAACTTCATATAGCCAAGATCAACACATTCCCTAATAACAGCACCGACGACAATTTACCCGTGCGCAAAGGACACCATTGTAACTTCTCTCTTCCCCTGTTCTCTGAGTGCCATCATTCCACTCTTTTGTGGAAGTGTGTAGGCTGTTCCTAGTCCGGTTTCCCCAGCTTAGCCTCTTTGGCGATCCAGTCCTGTTTTTCTGCACGTTACAGTGAAATGCGCTTTGATTTATAGTAGATTCCTCAGCTAGAGGAGCGCTTATGCACCAATTATTAGTATAAAAAAAATCCCTTTTTTATTAGTGCGTCGCCCGTTATGCTCATGACAGCAATATCTGCGAGACCTCCGACCAGTCTAAGAGATGTCTGCACCTACGTGCGACATCGTCTTGTAGGTGTACCTTCTTTAATGCGCAGCTGGAGTAGCTTCATCATGTACAAGTGCCTTCAACGTGAATCGTATTGACTCAACACAATTTTTCTTGAAACATTACTGTTGACTAGTCGATAATAAATTCCAAGTCTACACGCGACCCTAAGATGGATTGATGCGCTTTAGTATTCTGTTGATCTTGTCCATTCTGTCCTTTCCCGAAATTTCTCCTCTGACCCCTTTTATCGGTGACACTTTAGCATATTAACTGATGCGTATCATAGCTTTTTCCCATTATGCGAATCCCCATACTGGAGCGTTGAGTACGTTTTTCGTCATTTCTGAACTTCACGGAATTCTGGCTAAGCGTTCTCCTTGCAATCTCGGGAATAGCGTGGCTGTGGAGTTCCATAGGCTGTGGTTGTTAACTGCCGGAGAGTGTTGGGGGCTTGGATTAGACCCACGCCGTCGCAACGAGCATCACAACTACTCTGCCACGCCCCTCCCCTCCCCTCTTCCCTTTGACAGAGAGATGAGCCTTTTCTATCGTACGTCGAAATATTAACAGAATGAAAATAACTCACGATTTTCAGAGATTTGAATAAGAGGCAGACTTGTTCCCAAGCAGGGCTATCTAAAAAATGGAGACATCTCCAATATTGCTTCGAAATTAACAGTTGAGCCATCGTTTCTGAGAAAGCAAAGAGATGAATATCTTTGTTTCTTCGGCGGTGTGTTTTCCACTTTGAGCACCTGCCAGCCGCTCACCAAAGCGTATAGTGTTCTGAGCGGCAGCACTTTCCTTGAGAACTCGCCGATTATTATTTCGTCATTCGATTATTATTGCTGTTTGTCTTCTGATTCACTAGCGTCATAGTCAGCACCTGCTACTAGTGTACTGTTTTCTACACTGTTATCACCTTCGTTACCGACCTCCTCTTCGTCATTATCTGCCAGCAGGTAATTGAGCGGAATTTCGAAGACTTCATATGGTTACATGACAAAATTCCTTATTCAGACTATTTATTTAGGCATACTTCGCTTGCAGATTTTGCGATTGGAGGTGTTATTAATTGTCTGCAAAGAGAGCTTTCTTCGAAATGGAAAACAATATCTCACAATAAAAATTCAATGCACTTCTGAAACAGGATCTACAATTGATATCGACGGCTTCGAAATGTGTGAATCCCTTGAAAATACAGTTGCATCGTAGAATACAGATATTCTAGAATATGTACTGGCAAGAATATTATGTGGCAAATGTGAAATACCATATTCTGTGAAATTCATTCAAGAGCTAATCCAACATACTTTCGTGGTCTTAAGTCTTGTTTGTCTAAGGAGAAAGATGTGTACACCTGAACTGTGGGTTAGTCTTGTATGCGAAAACAATACTAAGATTGGATACCCGCATATGTACTAGTTATCGCGAGTTATTGTTGCCCTTTCTCGCAGAGTTCGCCAGCGACGCATGAGTATTCGACTCTTCACCGCCTACATTAACTATAAACAATTAAAATAACTATTTTGAAATAATTTATCTAAAAGAAAAATTACTCACATTGGCATAACTGTCGGAGGAATTCATCGGAAGCAGGTGGAAGGTCTATAGGTTTCTGATACGTTGATGGACTTGGCGAAAGCAATTGCACGTGATGATATCGAAGTTACGTGTAGAGCTGAAAACGACTGGCTCAACGAGGACATATAGCTGAAAAAAATAGGTAGGGCGTCTGACTTATTGGTGGCGTTCACTGCCAGAGGCCTCCACGATATCTATGGTCGAGGTAAAGATAAGGTGGATCTAAGATACAGGATAAATTTCACGGTGTTGATCAGTACTGGAAGGACGAGCGATGCATTTACCTAGAACTTTAGTTTCATTTGAGGCGATTGAATGCATATCTTCCCTTTACACTGATTCGAGGTGGCCTACCTCTGTATCGAATCAGTGTTGCTTATCCTCCCAGACAAATCTTGTAGCAGTCTGCAGACCCCGGAAGGATGCATAGCTAGGTGAGCCATGAACACCAGATCAAGCAACCAGCCATGTGTGGACGCACAGCACCTCTAGCAACTGCGTCGCTTACACGCTAGGGTGGATATATAAGGCTCATAATTGTAAAGATGGAGTATGGCGAGCGGTGATTTAATTATGCTCGGGTGCGGAGTTGTTCCTCCATCATCTCCACCAATCTCCAGCAATCGCTATCGAACGCTCTACACAACGCCCCTCCCTGGCTATCCTGGCTATCCACAACATTCAAAAAAGTTGCGCTCAACCTCTACGACGATATTGAAGAAGCCGACAGCCTCAAGAAAGCGAGAATTGTAATTGAATGTTAGAAGTACTGGGGCGCCCAGAGTAGAGAAAAATTGAGATACGGGTCAAGTGAGAGTGAATAAAGTCACCTGGCTGTAGGACAAAGACAGTCGCTTCTATAAATTTACAGAAGTTTTAACCCCTGGATTGCATTAATAATAATTATTGAGTGTTAACGAAGAACTGATATCACACGCAGTGTGTAACATCATTTTCAAAAACTGACGCCCGACTGAAGAGATTGTAAGATCGAAAAAAACCCATTTGCCAGACCAAATGAAATGTTGGCTCAGATAATAATAGTGGGATATATTGAAATTTGAGCGTGGCCTTGATAAAACACTCGAAATAAAGGTATAATATTACAAAAATCCCACCAAAGAGCAATCAAGTGTGCAACACTGCGTATTCGGTGATAATTCCTTGCATAATGATAAAAAAATCGGGGAACACACTAAGGTTTTCATATGTTAGATGACGACAAATGTTTAAACTAATCTCACTCGCCGAATGCAACTTTTCATAGGAATGTCGATAATTATTAGAAAGATTGAATCTCTGGCCACAACTCTACGGTCTTTCAAACCATTTTATATCGGTGTAGCGTCCAGAATGAGATTTTGTTTCGCACTCACATTTCACCTCCATTATAAGCATTTTCCTTACTATTAGAGTCTACATTACTATCCGAAGTTCCAGTCGATGCGGTGACGATATACAAAATAGCCGAAAAGGTTCATAGCTGAGTAAAATGTGAAGTGAAGCCACAGTGGCAACTTGATAGTAAAGTAGTAGCCTGATCTGCTGCGCAGCTCGATAGTGATCTACCACACTATGGGTTAAAACGGCTAAAACTACTATTATTTTACAGAGAATTCACTTCACCCCATAGACAGAAACTTTAGGTTAAAACGCGTGATTCCAATACTTTGCAAATTTCTCTACGCGCTTATATGTTTTCCGTGCTTCCAGCGATTTATACTCGTGGTAAAAATGAAGCAGAAGTGAGTCAGAAACAAACTATTGTTCTTTATACTACAGCGTAACAAGAAAATGTTTTAAAAAACTGGAAAAAATGTGGATAAAGCCAGAGATTTTAGCTTCCTGATGATTACTAACGATCCTACGTCAAGTTCCTGGCAGGTGAATGAGAGTAGCTCAAATATTTCTCGTCGTCTAACATATGAATACCTTAACCTGCTTCTTGTTTTTTAACCTTTGTGCAAGATTATGATGTTCTTTAGAATGAGAGCATATCAGGTCTAAAAGATTTGTACCTGAATTTTATTTGTACGAGTCATTTAGTTTGATTCAATTCATGGGCGACACGATTGCATAATGAATCATGATTATTTTTTTGCCCACAAGAGTTATATATACCCTAAAAGATGTGAGGGTGTAAAGAAATCTATGGGGCATCAAAACGATAAAAGGGAAAGGAAATTGGGATTTTTTTTTGAAGCAAAAAGGAATACTGAATGAACAATTTTTACTGCCGTCTTTACAGGGTTGAGAAAGCGCGCTCCAACAAACCTGTTTACGGTATTGACTTCAATTCAGATTTCAAACGCCGTCCTTGGTGCCCTATCCTTTAAATGCGAATAGCGGGAACCATTCTGGGCCAGTTTTCTGGTCTTGTACGTGGATGCACTCGTGTGTAGATGAACCCCTCTATGATTTTTATCGATTTTTGCCTTTATTAAACCATTTAGTGAGCGCATATGGCGCAGAAGTTAGAGGCGCACTGCCTCGCATACGAAGTCATTGGTTCGATCTCACGTTCATGGCTCACCAAACTATCCATCCCTCCAGCGTCGGAAAATTGATCTCGGACTTATCTGGGAGAGTAACCAACACTGACTCGGTACTGCTTGAGGCCAGCGCGAGTCATTCTAGAGGCCAGATACGCATTCGGTCATCTCATACGAAGTTAAGAATTGAAGACGAATTCCATGGCGCATCCAGGGATTGGTGAACGCTGAGAGCTTTATCCTTCATCCTTCATTAAATTAATTCTTTGCAACTTCGATTGATACGAATGTATTTCAATGCTTATACTTTTTTTTGAGATATTTGACCTTCACTTATGGGACGTCTGTAGTAGTTTTTATTGAGTGACTGTCTCTTTCACTATGTTCCTTCCGTATTCAGATGACACTAGACTGGTATCGCTACGCCTGTTTTCACAATTCACTTGTAACCTTAACTTTTAACGGTGCTTTCAGGATCCAAGATCGAAGAGAAGACACTTGAAAGGCTATAAGATAAAGCTCTCAACCGCTATCACCCCTTGAGGGAGTGCCATGCACTCGACCTCGTCAAGAATTTTTTGAGGTAAATGACTACATTTCTGACTTACAAAGATTCACAGTGGGTGTCAATGTCAGACAAACTCATTACCATTTTGTATCGAGTCAATCTGCTATCCTCCCAAAGAAGTCTGATATCGATTCACCGGCCCCGAGGGAACGAAGGCTTGATCAGCCTTGAGCGCAGCATTAATCCATCGGTCATCGATTATGGATCAATCGACCACGTGTGTGTCGCAGGGCATCTTGGCCACTGCGCGGCATGCGCTCAATGTGTCCAGGGCCAACTACAGATCCATCGCGATTGGAGCATAGAATTTGAGTAGAAGACGATGTAGAAATAGGTCGATTGGTGAGCCTGGAACAGCGGATTGATCCGACAACATCTCTACTCAGACTGTGACAAGGTAAGACCTCCATTTCAATTTGTTCAGCAGCCTCTACTTATGGATAGGTTGTCAAAGTTTCAAACTACAAGGCTGTACCAAAAACATTTGTTGCAGGTAATTTCTAGAGCCCTTTAGAGTCGACCTCTAAACGTTAACTTTTCGTGATTCGAGCAATAAAACGACTGGCTCGAAAAGGCCAGTCAATTTCCCTTTCCTCCATTCCTAGAGAAATGTAGACTAATTTGGGAGTGCATAGATATTGTGCTCCAACGATGACACTCTCATTTAAGACGATCCGGATTGTCTTGAATTTCTTCGGCAAATAATTCTAACCTTTTTCATCGTCCTTAGCAACTTCAGCTATATACGAGATTAGTTATGACTGCGTACTGTTGTTTAGGAGCGTATATGGCGCAATAGTTAAAGCTGCTCTGAGTCGCGCATAAGGTCGGTGATTTTATATTGCGTTCACACTTCACCAAGCCATCCATTCTCCAGTAGCTCGCGAATTGATACCAGCCTGGTCTCAGACTTATCTAGGAGGATAAGCAGAACTCATTGGATACAGCGCGGAGCCACTACGAGACATTGCGAAGGCCAAATATGCATCCAATCATCTGAAGTGAAGGTAAATATTGGAGGCGATTGCATGGCGTATCCCTCAGGAATTGATAAACGTCGAGAGCTTTATCCTTTTTACTGTTCTTTATTACAAGTTCCATTTACAACTGAAAATCATGCTCTATCATTGATAGTCAATTATTCCCTCTTGCCGTAGATCTTTACGCGTAATTTCGTGTATTCAAAGAACCCACCAGCAATGACTTTTGTGCACTTTCGGAATGAAGAGATTGAGCTCATGGTGTTCCTATCCAGATTGTTGTGCCACTCGACTGGGTTCAGCTGCGCCGAAGTATATGGCTCGTTAACAACGATTTCCACTTTGATAAGCGGGCAGCTCGAAAATGCTTTTGGCAGTATCGCTGAAACTTTTCCAAAGTCCTTCCATGAGACATCAAAGGATTGGAGTTAGAGATAGACCCCAGCTTCCCCTACAGTTAATTCTAGATACTTTTTCTACCATCAGACTTCATTATTTTGCAATCTTTCGTTATGAATAGTACTACTAATCATGATGGGTTTATGATTATCAGGCGTCTTTCACTGCAGGTAGAATATCCATATTATCCATTCAGGAGATAAATCAGTGTGCGCTTCTAATACTAATGATGAATGCCTTCATCTATCTTTAGGGTTCATTTCGGCTAGATGGCGGCGAATGAATATTGGGCCCCATCTGCTGGTCAAGAATGTTCATAAGAGTGTCCGTAGTCGCTCGAAAGCTTAAGTCTCTGGCTAACACAATACGTAACCATATTTTGAGGAGACCCTTAAATAATGCTTCAGCGGAAGGGAAACATTTGTGTTTCACATACGTGTTTTTTCACAAAGCATAGCTCATTCTTCAGATTATTTGTAATAACTAGATAGAGCAAGATTTATCATTCTAGCGCTGTGCTTAGTTTCTGGAAGGACTGTTCCTCTGTAGTGTAGCACGAAAAAAGGATTGATCGTATGCGCAATCATCTTCTTTTTGGCCGATCTACGGGCTGGGAGGGGTAATTCTTGCAATTCAATTAGGTATTGTTTCTCCACTTTGAAAGATTAAACATCTGACTATAATACTAAAGACTATAATACTAAAGGATTTTTTCCACGCGTTCATGTGCTTTTTCGTGCTTTCAGCGAAGTGACAGTTGAATTGCGTGGTCTATGTAAGACAAAATTTGTTTTTGATTTGACAGCGTTATAAAAGGGTGTTTTGAAAAACCGGCCACGGACCATGCTATCCAGTGACCTAAGCTTTTGTGTGGTTGCTAACACTCTTATTAAAAGTTCTTATCCATCGAAAGATATTCGTTTCTCATTTGCCGCTGTTTAACATAAAAGAACAATCTTTACACTTCATTGTATTAGCATTTTTTATTAGCTTGGCAGCAACGAGCAACATCGTATAACGCTAATAAAAACATTTCAAGCTTCAGTTTCTTTGGCATTTTTTTTCTGCAAAACCGAAGTTTTCAAAAGTCGACAATTTGCCACCATCAAACCTAGGGCTTCTGTCGTTTGCCCAATATCTACTATCATGGGGTAGTGTTCGAGGAAATAATCACTTATTTTGGCAGCAGGCTCTCGCTATATGAACTAGTTTCTAGAATACTGAGCTGCTACATACGGTTGTCAGCCCAAACGTTTTCTCAAAGGCGATAAGAGAGATAGATAGATAGAGAGAGAGAGAGAGAGAGAGAGAGAGAGAGAGAGAGAGAGAGAGGATAGACTTACCAGATTTTGACGAGCATTATAAGATATAAATATCAGGTAATCAACATAACGATGCAAAATCGCTTGAATGCTGCACTCAGTTTAAGTATTGACTTTCAGAGACAGATGCTAAATCTATCTGAAACTACTGTTCTGAACACATATTTCAAGCCGCATATTTCTTTCCAAAGTGAACTTAATTAGTCGATATAAGATTAACTAAAATCTACACAGTTTTGCCACCTATTAATAAATTCATTATCCCAATTAAAACAAAATCGTGAGACTTCAGCAGCGACAGAATCGTTGACGGATATGTATTCCTCGTGCAGGAAGTTGCTTTGATGCTGAAGAAGTTGGAATCGATAGGTGACAGGTCTAGTGAGTATGGTAGACGAAAAGGGTTTCGTATTCCAACTCGTTCAACTTTCGAAGCGTTGCTTGTACGATCTATCACCTTGTGTTATCGTTAAGAAGTATTAGTTCGTTTATATTGACTTATGCGGGATGCAACCGTTGAGCTATCTTATACATTTTGTCATTGTCCAACACACTTCTATATTGAAATCCCATTGCCTGGAATGAGGGAACCTGTGATAGACCAAACCAGTTGCAAACAACGAGAAGGTCATCATGTGCTTCACTGCTGGAGGCTCGGCTTCAAGAAGTGACGCTGAGTCTCAATGTTGTCCAAACACTGAGCAAATCATCGCCGGTTAACAATCAATTTCTTGCCGAGATAGCTACAAGATTGAAACACAGATCGTTCTGCTGAGCAGAAAAGGTGATGAAGGAAATTCAAAACGCTTAATTTATTAATGCCAATCAATTTGCAGAGCCACCATTTGTTGAATTAATTTTTCTTTCAAAATCCTTTCGAAGTTTGATCTTACAATGCCTATGCTAATTAATACTCCAAACCTCAGGAAGGAGTTCAACCCGTTTTTGACCCTTACGCGAACTTGCGCTGGGTACTATATCACCAAAACCGTACTCTGCCATCACTCGTTCGTATTTATCATGGCAAAAATCACGTTCGCGACTTTTCTGATTTTTAGTATCGACTATACCAGGGTGAATCTTTGATAAATACGTTGCACTGCTCGTGCGGAGCAGTGGTTGGAGGTACTCTGCGTCGCACAAACGGTCGATGTTTCGATCTCGCGCTCATGGCTCATCAGGCCTTCCCTCAACCCACGATCGGTACATTGGTTCCATACTTGTCTGGGAGGATAAAGCACTGAGTTGGTTTATCGGCAGGCCACTGTGAGTCATTATAGAGGCCAGTTATGCATTCAACCACGTCAAACGATGCCCAGAATTGAAGACGAATACATGGCGCATCAGACTGGTCAAAGGCGAAAACTTTAATCTTTTACATCGCGCTACGCTCTCGATAATACGTCCTCTACCTGTTTTGAGCTATTTGCATAGCGCATTTCCTCTAAATGCCCACGAATCAGCTGTAGAAGATCTACTAATTCAAGTAAGAAGACTAAGGTACGAAGTCATTGGCCTGGCTGAGGTGAGAGGACGCCACCCTTTTCACGCTGTTTATGACATCGGAGAAGAACTGTTTCTTGGAACATGTGATCGCAGAGGTGTCGGCGGCGTTGGAGTCATCGTCAAATCGAATTTGACCGTGAACGTCGATTCATTCGAACAACTATCAACCGGTATCGGACTATTGCGGTTGAAACAACGTGGATCAGTGCCGGCTTTATGATGTGATCTAGCATCAGTATTTTCAAAGTAAAAAACATTTTTTTTACCCATCTAGAGGTCACGAGCTTTCGAATCACATCAAACAGGATAAGAAAGACCAAGAAATATTTTTTGTAAATAAGTAAAAATTACAATTAGTTTCTAACCTAATAATATTGCCAAACTTCACTACTAGCAGCATAGAGGAAGCAAATTGATATCATTGAGTAAATAACGTAGATTCAGCATCCGACTCCAGGAGCGAATAATTGCAAAGACTGTCTCGCCATTTGACAAACACCAGACACACGTTTTTATGCTCCGAAGCACTTCATTCTTATTGGATGATTTGAATCTATAATGCTCAGTCATAAATTTGGACCAGAATTCGAGCTTTCGTCGATGATAATGCATGATTAGAGGAGTATTATAACTCACTTCACCGAACTGTAACGCTAATGAGGAATGCGCGGACCACTGCGGAAGGCAAGTCAACTGGAGATGTAAGCATGTGAGCATCTTCCTTTATGAGCAATATCCGGCGCCCACTACCAGTAATTTCGGTGGCAACTCTTAACTGACTAACTCTTCGTTTATTGAAAGCGAAAACAAGGAAATCAGACTGAGGATCAACGATTTCACCAGAGTACCAGTACTCTCTATTAGGCAAACTAGAACTAGTTATTCGCCATGTTAATTCTGCTAGCCTCGGTACTCATATTTCTTACATTCACTGTTTCTCTATAATCTAATCAATTCTTTATTCCATGATTCACATTACATTCGAATACACCATTGCTTTTCCCCCATATATATATATATATATATATATATATATAACCTTATATAGATACTTATATGTAGGTATATATATAATCTTACAATATATATATATATACATATATATACGTATATATAATCTTACATATATGCGCATATATATAATCTTATAAATATATATATATATATATCATATATGTCTCATATATATCTCATTATATATCTTATATATATTTATATATATCTTCCTCTAATATTAATTAAAAACAATCGGCGCCAAACAGCACAGGGGCAAAATAACATCAAGTTACGAAATCACGCCAGACCGTAAATAGCCTATGCCAAACGACGCATGGTTACGAAATCCTGGCACATCGTCTCTAAGCCTCTCCCCAATGACGACCATCGTCTCAATTGTCACCTTACGGCTGCCACCTATTACTTGTTTCTGTGGACCTTTATTTGAATTGAAAAGTTAGAAGCTCTATACAATCCCCTCTATAGCAGTTGTGTACTTCAAACCTCTAATTTGCTGAGAATGAAACTGTTTTGTGAACTTTACTGAACTTTTATTTATGCATCTCGATTTTATCTCTTTCGTGCTTGCTTTTGCCCTCTTTTACTATGCCATTCAGTTATCGAAGTATTTACTGGACGAATTTTTTGAAAAGCATCTATAGATAAACTATGACCATTTCAAGATAATGAAGTACAGGAAAAAGTATACACGCAGGCCGATGGGAATTTTGAAACGTTCGGTGAAAGATATTCAAATCGCGTTGAAGAAAGCTGGAAGGGATATGGAGGACAGTGGTCTCAGGTGATACACTTGTCTATTTCAAAAATTTAAGTTTACAAGCCAGAAATTCAAGTTTCAATTTTTTATAATAAATTTCACGATTTCTCCTTCTCACGCTCATTTCGCTAATCGCAGCTTGTGGGTTACCGACGAAATTCGGTCACTGGTTGGTGATCGTCAAGTGACAACTGTTTATGTCATCGGAAATGGCCATTTCTACTCACCTCAGGAACCAGGAGCACATCAGTTGGCTTTAGTCCGGAGACTGTGCCGTGAATTTGGTGCAAAGATGATTTTTCAGGTATAAGTACTTGTAAATGATAGCATCGATGTGATTCTGTGTTATCAGATCTTATTATCAATTATTGCTTCGAGTTAAGGAGCCTTGCATCACGATACCAGAGAGAGCGTATTTGCGCAAGCTGAAGAAAGTGGTTTATCGCAACGCTACTGATGTTCATGTCCGCTTTGACCTCGACAATCTCCAAAGTGTTTGTGTTGTCGTAGCTATCCACGGTATCCACGACATCGTCAACGAATTCCTCTCTTTCATTTGGCAATCATATTTGCCTCATGTGATCTTGATATGTAATGATTACTCAGACAATCATTGCACCTCTCGTATTCCGTCTTTTTCAAACTTTGGTTTTCTCAAATCTTTCAAAGAATGTGCTACATTCATTCGTTTTCCTCATTACTTTCCACATCCTGCCTCCTTCACCTGTACATCAGTTGCTTATGTTGAAAAAAAAACTCCAACAGTTTGACTTTTACTAGGCGAACTGCCCTCTTATCTAAATAAAATTGCGCGAAAGTCTTTTCCAAGTTAGCCGGCTAATGTTTTGACGAATCAGCCTTTCTCAGAGCCTTTAAACTACCGACGACCTCGCCTATACAGCTATCATACGACCCTGAAGAAGATGAAATATTCGGAACGTTACCTTTCGAATTTTCAAAAGAGAAATACTAAACTCGTGCAAGTCTCTTAGACAGAAGGACAGTTCGTAAGATTTGTTAAAAATAGCACGTCTTTGTAGGAGTTGATTGTGTGCATAATTAATATTCGAAGCTTGTTTACATTAATCAATTTTGTTATTGTATAGTATGTAATCATTCCATTTCCCGCATTATACATAGAAGCACCCGATTTCGCTGTTGATGAGAGAGCTCATTCGTGTTACGTGTAATAAAGGTAAAGGGTAGAGCGTTAATATGTGAAAGATGCGGCATGCATCCGATTCTATTTGACATTTGACACTTGTTGGACGTAACTGAATATATATCTGACTTATAATGGACTAGCTACGTATCAAGTCAGCGTTCATCGTCATTGTCCTGGGAAGATCTATCAGGAATATGTCGAGTTTGGAAAGGTGGGCTGTTTGGTTCTCTTCAAAAGATGCTGGACCAACGATTTCCTTTTTGAATCTGTTTGAAAACCATTGCGGTGATAAGGCCTGATAGTTACCAAAAGTTACAATTTTAAATATTATAAGGTTACAGCTCACAGCATTCCGCGGCTGAGGGCACGATCTACCTTGATCAAAGTCATGGAAACACTACTATCCGGTCTAAAAAAAATATGAGAAGAAATGGGATGTATGTGAGTTATCTATTAAAATGAATGCGTTTATCTCATAAAATAGTGCCCTAATATCTGATCCATTGAGTGTGAATTGTTGTTCAGGTAGCCCCTAAACGTTTTCTTCCGACCAGAGGCACCAAACCTCTTCTACGGATTTTGAGACGGGTGACCTATAAAAGAGTTGGAGAACCAGAACACATATAGGCCTCTGAGAATCAGATGTTGAAGTTTTCCATAATGGTCTTTGTTTTGTATCCCTCTGCATTCTTTTAGCGTTTACTCTGGAATTTTATGATAAGAGCGATTTACTCAATGCTGTGGAGTGGTGTGCAGAAAATATTGCGTCTGCTGGGATTCGAACCCACATTTCACCCTCACAGGGGGCGCGTTCTGAACCTTTGCACTACCGATGCCCGTTTTGACACCACTTTTTCTACGCCACAACACGTTATCAGTCAGCAACCAGCCGTCAACGGTCTGGGGAAACGATTCGTCTATGTCTCATTTGCTAGTTTTAAGACAGTCATAATTTTATTTATTACTTCATTTCTCTTTAGAGACGAACTTGGCCCATATTAGTGACTGGGCTCTATTTAGAAGTAGAAAAACGGTCTATTTCTTAGTCTGTTTCGAAGAAGGTTGATCTTAAATCACCATCTAATCCATATCCAATGGTCAATGAGTTTCGAACTGCGACGTCTACGGTGCTACAAATCTGCGGGATCATGCAGGTCCATCCTGTCTTAGTGTTCTAACTTCAATTTGTATAAACTAGTTTAATCGAAGTAACTAACACTATATTGGAGACCATTTGTCACTTTATTAATGCACTCAGTTGTTCCTCCTACGTCTCCTGGCAATCTTTATTGTTTTGGCCCAGAGAGAAACAACATCTCACTCACTTGCTCACTTTATTCCCCCCTCTCGTCCTCTCTTCTCTTATTATTCGTCTCCTTGAAAAATGATCTTTAGCCAATAAGCGTCATCGCCGCACTATTTGCGATCGACGAACGGATTTTTCGTGTGGTTTGGATGTTCAGCGTCCGAATGTGGAAGAAGATGTCGGAGGTAGCGTGCGTAGTATTCATCAAACAGTTGGCTTAAACTAGTTGAGTTCAGTGTTGTATCTTCTCCCTCTCTTTCTCGGTTTCTCATACCTGTACCTCATCTTCGTTTTACACTCCACCATAGCTTTTCTTAGTCTCTGTAACTCATTTTCATAACATTCCTTCAGAATACAGTTATACTTACCTATACATCTAATTCATGTCCTACGTCTGTTGAACTCGAGATTTATCCTTTCAGCTTTGGTGCCACACCAAGAGTCACAGCTCGTGGAAATCTGCTCGTCGAATGGAGAAGCGAGGGTGACGGACGTGGGATGTTCGGATAGCGAGTCCAGTTCCTGACTGAGAGCTCAGGATGGAATCCTTACGGGTGAATAACGCTGAAGCTTGATCATTATTACTTATCATCACAATCTATACTGTTTAGACAAATTGTACCATATGTGGACGACAATCAAGACTATTCATAGACACTCACAGGTCTTCAACAAGAACACACTTACTCCGTTCACATTCAGGTAATGTTTGGGTTAGTTTTTTCATGGGAATGCAGGTAATGGTAAAGTTATTCAAGCATCTTGGACATTTAAACAAATGAGAAGCGAAATTATCCCTAGTGAAAGCTCATAACTCTTCAAGCTCTTCATAGATTATTCATGATGGGCTTTTTAGGTTTTGAATAGAAATTTGTACGTCATGTACTTAAGTCCTGAAGCATCCGCCAGTAGTAGCTGTACAGGTCTGTGAAAGTGTTCGCAAACTTCGAATAATTATTTATTTGAGAAATGCTTTCTCTTTTCTAGATTGCAAGGCACACTTTCGTAATGCGAGGATCAAATAGACATGTTCTGTCAGTGCAGTCCCGCTGGTTAATTGGAATTCAGGTGCTGTGGATCGCATTCCTGGATTTATGGATTGCATCGAATGCAATTCGTTCTCAATTTTATTATTTTTTGAACCCTTTCTGTTCAGTTTATTAGAAGACTCGATTACTTATCCAAATAAATTTAGTCGTATTACGGCTAAAGGTTGATAAACTAAGGTTACTGTGAGCCTATTTCTTTTACAAATATTTTTCTCTTAGTTCGAGTTGATATGTTCATTTAGCACGATACCATCCACCCTTATATCTTTGAATGCAGGCTCCTGATGCTTCACACATGCGCGTAAACTGGGCAGTTCCACCCCAAAGTACTTGGGGATGTGTTGACACTCAATATTAATATGAAATCCAGGTGAGATCATGGTCTCTTTGGGTTCTTTATCACGATAAATAGAAATTGAATTTGAACCATCTCATCGTAGGTAGATGAGCCGAGAGATATCCAGCCAGTCATTGTTCCTGGTAGTCAGAGTAGCCACATATTCACCAGTCAGCCAAATCAGCAATAGTGAGTGAAACGCTTGTGTCACTTGCAATTCATTGATTTATGTGTTATCGAAACGTATTTGCTGTTGAATTAGCTCACTAATAGTTAAACCCAGTTCTTTGCCATCTACTAAGAAAAAACGTTCTTGTTTGGGTGATATATTAAGAGTGCGTTTCTGATACCCTTTCCTTTCAAGGCCATTCCGAATGTGTGCGGAAAATGTGGCTGGGCACTCGGCGTGGGCAGCTCCAGCAGAAGTGCGAACGTCACCAGGTGGAGAATTGATCATCGGACCAAATGTCGCCTATCGGTCAGCTCCGAAATGCTCATCTATTTCTAGTTTCATTTTATAACTAGAAAGTTATATGCTTAAGTGATCTCTTTCATCAGACAAGGAAACCCAATCATCATGTGGCAATCAAAGGAGAAGGTCGACGGCCTTGTTGACAATTTCATTGTCGAGTGGAAAGCAACTACCGAGTGGGGTTGGCGACAGCATAGTGATGCGATAAGTGAGCATGCATAATTTAGGGTTTTCAAGTGGGCAGTCTCAATAAAAGCCATTTGGGCGGCCTTACAACTATACTTCAATTTGCTTCAGAGAAAAACGAAGAGCTGACTTCTATCTAGATCAGGAATTTGTGTGGATAAGTATCATACATTATTACTTTTCGCATATCCCAAAATTCTTCTGTCCAGCCTCTCGAGCGAACGTGTAACATATCTCAGGATACCATACTCGGGATCGCAGCGACCCTACTCACTTGGTCTAGCGAGCTTCCCAAGGGTCACATTTATCGGGTACTGTCTTATCTACTAGTGAGTACAGCGTCAAAAATACCAAGAGCTTTACATCAACGGACTTTGTGATTAACCGCCTGGGTTAAAGGTGCGCGTGGTCATGCAGGACCATAACCGTGATACTGCTTTCATATCGCCGATAGTTCAAGTGCATACGCGATCTACCTGCCAGCCACCGAAACACTCTTGCTTTGATCCCAAGTAGATTCTTTCATTTAAGCAGCTAGTGTACCATTATTTTCGATTTGAACTAGCAATAAGTTGACTATTGAATGTGTAGAATCACTGCACCTATGTTTACTAGTGAATTTAAAATAGAAGCGAGGCTGTGAGATATAGTATAATTCAGTTGTAGGTCTCTCCTATTGGTCCTATACTAATCAGGCTCACATGGGCTCCGCTTCATGAATACGAATGGAACTGTGATCGAATATGGAGCATTTTCAAATACAGTACACCGAAAAACCAAGACATTACGGATCTCACGCAAGGCGAGAATTCGGCTGTGTTCGAATCCGACCCATACAGGAAGTGAGTTCTCTAACAGATTCTGTTGAACAATGAATTCACCACACAAGAACTGCGAGAAAAAAATGAGTTAAATTATTTAACAGACAATAGGTAGTTTCAAGTAGATTCCGTAAAAAATCAAACATAACGCATATTTTTTTCTTACAGTCATCAAAGATCCTCTGTTTGAAATTTATAAGATGATTTTTTGAATCAGAAATTTTTGTATCCATTCCGAAAGCAAAAATTTCTTAATCAATTTTTTGAATCCATGCATTGTAAGTTAAACAGACGGCGTACTGCAGAGCCAAAGTTCCTGTTCATGTGGAGTCTTGAAGTAAGAGCAGCTAATCTGGCAGGAGAGACGCAGTGGTCGAGAACTGAGACCGCACAAACTCAGATAAGTTTATCTTAGTGCCCATATATTCATCACATGTTCTAATGGCTTCATAACTAGGATGCGACTCCTGGGCCTGTAGTCGATTTTCGAGTGCAGGCAGTTGGTCTGGACAGAGTGCAAGTCAATTGGAGGCCTCCATTGTATTTAAACAGGCGCATTACTCAATATGAGGCTACCTATCAGTTAATCACCAGGTGGGTCATTTAGCCAATTGTGCTTCAGTGATGATTCTCTTAATTCCATCAATCACTAGGCAAGCGTTCCAACGCGTAATCTATCTACTATGCAGCAGAGGAGAACAGCAAGTTCTAATTGTGAAGAAGAAGATCAAGTAAGAAATGCCATAGTCATTCCGGAATTCTCACTTATTCTAATAGTGGAGACGTGTTAGGTCTAGTGCATAAAGCTGACCTGCAATGCATGATCCTTTCTGGTTTCCAAACCTCGGACGAACTAAGCTTCCTATTTTTCCAGAGTCAAGAATATGGTAATAAACATGTCTAGAAGATTGAGGAGACCGAATCGGTACTGGTGGCCTCCACAGGTTCATAGGCTGGTGTGTATCAAATCTTTTCAAGATGCCTAATTGAGTCGATTACATAAGACATCCCTTAAATAATGATCAACACCAAACGCTCAGTCACTTCTCCTCTTGTCCTTTATTCCACCTAAATCCAATTTATTCGCATTCTCGTCATTAGACCTTTTGCCAAGTGTTTATCGATAATCAGCCATGAGTGCTCGTACGTCAAAGCGAAGCCTTACAATACCTTATACCTATGTTGGTAGCTTAAGGCCGTATGGCGATGAATGATTACTTCTCGGAAAAAATGTTAGAGTTCTCCTCAAATTTAGAATTTCTTGGAAATATTCGAATATTCTGTAGCTTCAATAGCAAACACTGGAAATATGAGCACGAGAACATGGATGGAATGATCGAGATTATTGGAATATTAGGGGAGTGTGTGACCATCAGCTAGTTGTGCCGCTGACGATATCAATTACAATGCTTCGTCATGTCATCACTGGACTGCACCCACATTCTCGCTACATGTGCTCTGATGGCGAACCAGCCAGATGCCGTCATTCTCATTATACTCTCTTCGCAGCACTTATCTTCTGTTCAGAGTAGAAGTAGCGACAGGGAGAGCAATCACAAGCGAAGGCGTATCGCAGGAGGCCCAAACTGAGCAGTCGACGCCCTCTACACTTCTAACGTATCTCCGAGTCGAAGAGGCTAGAGATAACGACACCAGCATCAGTTGGCAAGCACCCACCTGTTTTGCAGATCTCATTTCTTCAAATTTATAATTTCATTCTTCCTGTCCTCACGATTTTTAGGTACGGAGTGGTTTTGTAAAAGTGTATAAACATTCAAAATATAATAGTCTGAGAGAATGTTTAGAGCCCTTTTCGAGGTTGGCAAGTCACTAGCATACGTACGTTTTCGCGATACCACCCGCTTCATGAGTGTCACATCGAACCTTACTTTACAGCAGGGATAGGGAGACGTTATGGTGATAGCACATGATGCTGTTTTACCGCCATTTCCCAATCGATGGATTACTGCTGGCAGCGAATATGTAGACATTTTTCCAGTCAGCATAGGTCAGTATAATAATTTGCCAATGGAGTTGGTCTCAGGGGGCCTTTTTGAATTAGAAGTTCTTTAGTCACAAGAAGCGGCAAATCCAATATTGATTTAGTTTGTTTTCTTGCTTCTAATTCATATAGTTGTCACGATCACAGACGAATAGCGAGATAACTGAACATGAACATGAGTTAGAGCGACTGATCGTCGAGCCTCTCCACAAAGATTTGCCAACAACGTTCGTGACACCAGAACTCATGTAACCAATTTCGAACCGTTCACTAGGTACAACGTCAAAGCATGTTTTGAATCCGCTCTGAATGTGATTATCCTTTATGGGATCCAGCAAGCTGCTTCCACGGTATCCTGGTTTCATAGTTACCAATTTCTTCCTAATAACAAGTTTTTTGTCAAGTGAGGAGCTTATTAGTTCTGGCAGAGAAAACTACTTTGGCTGTTAAGAACAATTATAGGCAAGGAACGCTGAAAGTAGCAAAGTAGACGAGATGTTTACGCAGAAAGGCTCTGCTCAAGATAATATCCAAAAAAGGGTGTCTAAGTGAAACTGGATTTACTAATTTAACAAATATCTCGGCTTGACATTTAAGTCTGTCTTCGTTCATCGCACTTTGAAATAAAAGCCTTCATTGCAGGTTCGCTCATACACTAATCGAGGCCCTGGTCCATGGTCCCCCGGAAGTCCATTTCGGACGGCGACAGTGAAAACTGTTACGGTAACACTTTTTGAGATCAGTTATGAACAAGCATTTTGAAAAAAACCGGCTATGCTTTCGAGGCTTCACCATCCGTAAGGGTTATCAGTACTGATGCAGACAGTGCTCATTTAGTCTGGCAATCACCATATTCTGAGAGCGGTTACACCCACAAGTACAAGTGCCGCTACTCAGTTACGGGAACTAAGAAGTACCAGGCAGGAGAATTGTAAAAGCACTACTTTCTTGTTGTTCCAAATGTCGCACAGCGCACAGATACTCTAAATACTTCTATAGGAACGACAGTTTCCGGCGGCTAGCCAATGTCGGCCGAGGATGCTAGAGCGCCAGCAGCTACCGACACGCCACCAGATCGAGATTACACTGGGGACGAATAGATAACCTGCAGCTAGAGCAGACATTTGAATTCTAGGTGGCATCAAGCTTATTTCATGGTTCTAGACATCGTTGAATAACCACTACAGGTTGCTACTCAGCGAGACGGTGGTTGGTCACCGTGGTCAGACTTAGAACAATCTAGAGTCACGAATGAACCGGCAAAAGTTCTTACTAGTGATAAGGTATTTAAAATATTTCGCTGAATTTTCTTTAGTATTTCGATTAGTTAGGAGTTCTCGAAAGTGCTGAAACTGTAGCTATATTGTAATAGTGGGAACGTCGGTATTGCAAGCCCCTTTAGATTGGTGGAAGCGATAGTTCTCTGGTAGTGTCATGGGCTCTTTGTTCTGACGACCGTAGTCGTATAACGTCGTTTCGTCTCCATGTTGTACCTCTCGACGGCTCATCTCGACCTCCGACTTTCAACATTGGTCATAACACTTATCAACACAGGTGCGTTCATATCCCGTTTGCGGTACACTGAAGAAGTAAACGAAATTTGATTGATGCGATATTTCATGATTGATATGATAAAGTTAATCTTGGATTAAACATGAATCCGTGGCAAGAGCGATGTGTTATCGTCAAGAATCGACAATCTTCGACCTCGTACTCGGTGCAATATTACTGTTGAAGCAGCTATCGGCAACGAAGTGTGTGGGGTACGTTGTCTTCTATCAAATTAAAAACAGTATTCCATAGTGCTGTCATGTTTCTAAGTACAGTGACGATGTGGGCCGATGCTGCTCCTCTAACTGCTCTAGCAATTGCTCTGCGAGTGATCGCTGACGAAACCATATTGGTGACCATCGAGTGGGATAGCAGAAATCGAGAAGCAGGAAGTTCTGTCGTCAAGTACAGCTTCGTTGTCATGTGGCGTTGTTTTAGATAGCCAAGGTTTGTTCTGTTTGTTTAGTTTTGAGTTTGTTTTGGACTAAAGAACCTATTGCTTGCCAAACACTCACATATGGTTCTTTTCCTCTGTTTTTCCTACTAGCTCCTTTTGCGACTTTTGTGAGTAAAAACAAAATTCTCCCTCACGGATTTTGTACCCAAAATTGTCTGGGATGAGCTACTTCTACATATCAGCAACGAACTGTTGTTGGGGCGAGTTTGCTCATTTCTGTAATGACTTTTACGGGGTTCTGTAAAAATACAGTGAGACCAAAACGTTACTGAAGGAGTATTAGGACGTCTTTGCTTTGCCTGTACATCTACGCTCAGTATTAGTGAGCATTTCAAGCACGGTGAGGTGTTCAAGCACTAGGATAGATCGTGCAGCGCGACTCACAAGTGGTGGTGATTTTTCCCATCCAATTTATGGTTCCATCTCGATTTTGAAAAAACCTAAATAGCAAATAATGTATGGTTCTGATTCTCTATGATTTTTCTGTAGATGCGCGTATGCTTTTCGTGTATAAGTTTGAGCTGCTTAAGTTTAGTGACGGATTTATTTGGCACTATCAATTGAATATGACAAGCTCATACCCATATAACTATAGAGCAGAGTTCCTTTTTCGGTATACGAAAGCCTACAGAATTGGGCGAGACGATGAAATATTTTTGATATATAACGAAAATACGCGCGATTACGCACGCTGAATGTGATACTTCATTTTATTCCCACTCCTATGGCCCAATAAGAAGCCCTTCAAAAACTAATTGCATTATTGAAGTCAACAGGATTTAAGTTCTCGAGTTATTACTGGAAGTCTAATGGAAAAGTTTTGCCCAGCAATTCGAAAAAATTCTTCGCGATTATAGAAAATTACTAAATATGTCTTAGATAGCTGGAATATGCTTAATATATCTTACTGAATCGATTGAGAAATGCGAACACACCTCAGCAGATAATCGACAGTTTTTTTCGATGAAGCGCAAGGGAATGAGATACTTTGCAACCATGGAAAAAAATGCCTTGTACCAGAAGAGGCAATGAGGCATGACTCGTTTTTTCTCAACAGAAAAAGCGTTGTGGTCTCCTGGTCTTTCCAATTACCTAATTGAACTGTAAAATAAGTCTTACGAAATAAAGACTAAGAAACGTACAGAACTGTCTGTTTAGATAGGAAGGTGGTGAATGGCAGCAATGGACTCGCCGCATTCCTGCACATCCTTTGCAGACAACGTTCACGGCGACAGTTGACGGCCTTCGAATAAATAACGTCGTTGATCTCAGAGTCAGAGTTACATCACGTCAGAATGAGGAATCTAGCCCATTACCGGAACTGCGAGCTCGCACCAAGTGCAGTCCACCAGCCCATCCTCTACCATATTTAGGCTACGTCAACAAAAATTTCAAAAGCCTTTCTTAGCAAACAGTTCTGAGTACATCTAAAGATCATTACCTTATTGCTAGCCACAAGATATTCATGATCATTAAGTCATAATCATTCCAAAATATTCAAATGTAAAGATTTTTGAATGAGTGACGCAGTCCAATCTAGGGAATCCGTGATGATGCACCTTCGACTAATGACGTTCGGATCTCGTGGGCTCGTCCTGCCAAGGAAACATGGATTTTGGATCATATCAATATCGAAATCAGCTACTGCGTCGGAACTGAGCCAAAGAAGTAGGCCTTAATGCACTACAACTATTTGTATCACACAGCGACCCTATTTTCTTATTGAAAATATCACCTAATTCAACATATTCTTTCTGTACCCGGTGATCAGATAGAGTACACGTATCAGCAGAGCCCAATGAGCAACGCAAGAAGTTATATAGAGTTGGAGATTAGTCAACGTCAAAACGATTTTTTCAGTCGATGGTCAGCTGAACAAACTGTAACAATAAGCCAAGGTACTCCTGGAGCCGTCAGGGACCTGAAAGTCAAAGCGTTCTCACCGAACGAGGTTCACGTGCAGTGGCTAGCGCCTTTGGTTCAAAGAGGCACCATAGTCGGCTACGATATCAGCTATAGGCAGGTTGTTTTGTCATCACCCTGACTTTTAGCCCAAAGCCTTGCCTTTAGACTGAAGCATCAATTTGCCTGTCCCGAAGAGAAACCACGTGATGTGTCGCGCCATTATCACACCGTCTAGATATGTGCTATATCAAGCGTTGACCTTCAGTGGCATTTTTTTATGTTCCTCATTCTCTGTTAGCCCTTATCACGCTGCCTGAACTACACAATTTCCGGTCAGCGAGCTCGCATAACGGAGTTCGGTCCTGAGGAAGCAACGGAAGTGTCCACTGAGCAACAACCACCCTCGTCTCCTTCGCTTGATCTCGAGTCCACTTTCGCTCTGGAGCGTTCATTGTCGTTTCAGTGGAAACCGCTCGAGTGTTCTCAACGACACGGCTACATCGTCAACTACGAGTATGAGATTCTCGGGCAGATATGTGACTCCTCATTCGGTTCTGTGATCAATTCTTAGTTTCATACATGATATTTCTCTCTGAAGAAAAACAAAGAAATAGGACGGTAAACAATGCCACTCAATTTTTCATAGTATATTTTTTCTGCTCAAAAACTTAAGAAAATGATTGGATGTTGCTACGAGACGCAATAGTGCATTCATATGTGCCGAACATCACAGTGTTCAAAAATTTTCTAATCACATATTAATTCTTATTACCAACTGTTATTAAACACTGCAGTTATCTTGGTACTGCAAGCCACTGTTGTATACCATTAACCTTTGAAAACTCTCTATAGTGAGACAGTACGACTGCTAGATTTGCAACATGCTGATTACGTTGATTCAGGATGACTAGGCGAAGCTGGAACGTCAGATTGCAAATACATCCGAGGCCAGGATCACTACCGATGGACTAACTTCGTTCACCAAATATGTGATATGTGTACAAGCCTACAACAGTATTGGAGGATGTCAAATGACTGGATAGAGCATATTTCGTTTTACTGCATGAAAACGATGTACATCTAAGGTACGAACACGGAAAATTTGGACACGATGAACAGCTAATGCTAGCGCTCCGCTTCCACCGCAGAATTTCGTCGTTGCTCAAGAAGGCACGGACTTCTTCATGGTTTGATGCATTTAATGTTCTGAATGGAAAAACTGAGTCAATAAAGCTTGGTAGAATGCAGGATCTCTGTTCATTGTACTTAGAGCCTTTTTCTAACTATGACAAAACTATGACAAGGATATAAGATTTGTGAGTATCTATGGAGCATTTCCGGCCTCCTGGTTACCTTTGTATCCGCCGTATGATCCTTACGATGCCTATAAAGTTCGCTATCAACATATTATATTTATATTATATATATTATATATTATATTATTATATTATATTATAATATTATATTATACATATTAATATTATTAACATATATTATATTATATTTTGTTTACACTTCTGCAACATCACTTTGTTGCAGAACTGATCAAAATTCACGACAATGTTTTTAATTATTCTTTAGTATACCTTTATCTCGAGTGCTTTGTTTAGACCACGCTCAAATTTCAATATATCCTTTCATCATTATTTGAGCCAACATGTCATGTGGTCTGGTAAGGGCTCTTGTACAGCCCGAGACACGTGTTTCGTACTTACAGACTCATCAGCCGGGCAGAACCCGTCGTCTGTCGATCTTTTCGTAGTCAGTTCTCTCGGGAGCGTCACACTCCTTATATATAGTTATCGACGACGTACGCTTTACACTCTATGTCAGGTGAAGCATTCACCTAACCCAGAGTTGGCTCAAATAATGATGAAAGGATGTACTGAAATTTGAGCGTGGTCTAAACAAAGCACTCGAAATAAAGGTATAATTATGATAAAAGTACCAGCCAATGAACAATCGAGTGCACATCACTCTGGGTTAGGTAAAGGTTTCACTTGACATAGCTGTAAGGCGTACGTCGTCGATGACTCTCTATAAGGAGTGTAAGGCTCCCGAGAGAACTGACTATAAAAGGCCCGGTTGATGAGTCTGTAGGACGAAACACGTGTCTCGGGCTGCACAAGAGCCATTACCAGACCACATGACAAGTTGGCTCAAATAATGATGAAAGGATATATTCTTAATAGTTTTCAGTGTGGCAGAACTCACTATGACTTATCGAATGAGTTCACTTCCAGCATAAGTCGAATGTGGTGGAGCATCCAACACTTGAGCACTTATTCGAGAATCTGAAGACAGAAACGTCGTACAGTGTGTCGATTGCAGCTCGCTCAAAGCAGGGTTTTGGCCGCGAGATTAGGACGCGTTACTCGACCGATCCGTTCGTGATCCCCATTGTTATTGCGGCGCTCGTGGTTCGTCTGTTTCTCGATTTCTTTTAGCTGTAAATTTCTTCATCTACTATCCTTCGTTCCATGGAAGCAGAACATAATGTCGTTAAGTCTAATGATGTTTCAGTCTCAGATGCATATATGTCTATTATTAGGTCCTCTCATAAGTTACAGTATTAGAGCAATGAACACCGAATTTATCAACCAGAACTATTTGAGATTGCTAGACAACACTATTCAAAGTATGCGCCATTAACGTGAACACATTCTTGCCATCTATAAGGCAAAAAATCGATGCCGCCTTATGTAGAATTTTCTGAGCTTTCTTATGGTGCCAAATTTGATCGTACCTGCCACATCATGGCAGCACAAAGAAGGCTTTTATGGCACCTTGCTGCTATACAATTACGAATTGAGATAGATGCACCGACCGCCTTGGAGGACATCAACCGTACATAGGCTCAAGGATTTGTGTCCTGGCGAGCAGCGTTTCGGTTTCTTGCTAAGTTTCGTGCTGGCAACATCAACTTGAAGGAACAACTGCGCTCTGGACGTCCACGCGAAGTTGATCTAAAGGCCGTCATCGAAGCATAAGGTGATCCGACTTTGACTATCGAGGAGTTGACCAGCAACTTTTTTTTTAGTTTATTAAGCATTTTGAGTACTTCTGGTTAGTAAATTCGGTAATTATCGGTTTAGCGCCAAAATTTATGAGAAAATCTGTTAATAATGAGGTGCTTGATAGCTTTCTGATAAGAGATGCATCTGACAGAATTCGTCTTGCTCCTTATTAGATAGTAGATCACGATATTCTCCAGAAAGTATCATTGAGAAAGAGTCTCATCAGCAGATGGATGCTCAGCAATAACTTAGTTAACACCAAACGGCGTTTCAGCAGTACATGTTGAAAGGACGGCAGTTACCGATTCGCAAAACACCGCAAGTGGTGGCCAAATAAAAATGATTTTTCATTGGTTATTGAGACCCAATATCTGTCAACCAAAGTGGGCTCAATGCCGATAGCGGCTGTCCCATCAGACCGTCGACGGTTGGTTGTTGGCATACAACGCGTTATAAGGTAAAAAAGAGTGCTGTGCAAAACGAGCGTCGGTGGTGCACGGTTAGCATACGCTCCCGAAAGAGTGAGATCTGGGTTCGAATCCCGGCTGACGCTAATGTCTTTGCACAGCACTCCACATGATTGGTATATTACAAGATTATACCACCGCAAGAGGCGGTGAGATAAAAAGAATTCTGATTGATTACCGATGCCTTTGATACAGTTTAATATCATTGCAATATCGGCACCGAGAAATGGGTGATCACCAAGTTGCGCTCTGTGCTGAAAGGAGTGGAGACGACCACCAGGTGGCGGAACCTTACAACAAATCACGTGCGATTAGCCACGGGGGTGGAACGCACAGTCCCACATTCAATCACCACCCTTTGTACATAGTTTCCCTAACCTTCAATGGCAACAACCCACTGTTCGCTCCCCCCGTTGAACTTCACGAAGACCACATGAGACATCCAAAACATCCGCGTTCTACATTAGGTGATCGTGCCCCACTTCCGTTACAGTATTACAAAATGTTCGAGAACGATGACCCAGCATCGACGCCGGTGCCCTCAGGTCCTTCCGTCACTCTTGCTGCTGTCCTAATTTTGTGAGGTCGCGTACCTATTGCTCATTCCTTCATGTTACTGTATCATCGTTTACGATCCTGCTATTGTTGCTTTAATCACTCGTTCATTATCTTGTCATTGCTCTTGAATATATTTGCCGATCTCAGTCTCTGGGCACATGAGAACACATGGTTTCCTGTTACGTAAAATATACCCGTGACGTCCGGAATTTATACATATTGTTTAATATCGTTGTTGTAAAATTTCTTCTTTTAGATTGTTCGTCTTAGACGAACCATTTCGTTGTACTTACACCAGACACTCATTTGCTTTTCCATAAGCTAAATGCCATTTCGACCTCTTGTAAAAAGCTTATTTCTTTTACTTTTTCAATGTTTAAATGGTCATCCTATAGCACAAATCAAAAGAACTCAAATGGTATATCTTATCTTCAAAAATCATTATTGCGTTGAAAGAGCAAGATTAAAATTTTGTTTCTCATTGAAAGATTTCTCGCTGACCGAAGTTTTTCCTCCGGAGTTTTACTAATTAATCGATAGATCAACTTTTAATAATTCCAAAAAGTCATTTGGTGTCTATAATAAACCTCGTACTACGCTATAACAGCCAAAAGAAGATTGGGTTTTTTCAAAAAGTGGACAACTTCAACTTTCCTCTCTTCACTTCGATCCATTGGGAAAAACGTATTTTTAATCGCTCTAATGTTCAAATAATCAATCACTAGCTAGATTAAAAAATTTGAATGGTGTATTTCACTTTCAAAAAGGTTTTGTTATTGTTCTTAAAAATCAGAAATGATAATTTGTTCCTCATTCGAAGATTTCTCGTTGACCAGAGCATCTCTTTTATTGTTTTGAAAAGCAAACGATAGATCAAATTTCAAGGATTCCAATACTGTTTTTGGTTTCTTGAAAGGACTTTTTAATGCTTCATTAAAACTAAAAGAAAATTGGGTTTCGCACTCGATGCTTTTTTCCAGTTTTGTCAGACCTAATCTTCTTTTGGCTGTTACAGCGTGATACCAGGTCGATATTCAAAACTTAATAAATTATTGGAATTATGAAGATTTGGTTTATCGGCTGAATCTAAAACTCCGAAGGGAAAGCTTTGGTCAGTGGGAAATCTTCGAGTAAGAGATAAAATATTCTTTTTGCTCTTTCAACGCAATAGTAAGGCATTTTTGAAGACGGTATGTACCGTTAAAATTCTTTTGATTTGAGATATGTGGTTTATTTAATCGTAAAAACAAACGCAAAATAAGCTTTTTGTTAAAGGTCGAAATGGCGTTTAGCTAACGGAAAAGGGCCAAAAAATTAAACACCAGTATCACCAATATCTATGCTATTATGCTACCGAATATGTGTTAGTCCACTCTAATGAAACGCCGTTCACAGGGATGTGCAAACAAAGCACATCAAGTGTGAAACATAATTTTGTTTTCTCTACTACGGCGAATTGAGAGGGTTGTCCTCTAAATCAAGCAGTTTTGAAATTATTGAGATATAAGCTTTTGAATTGTTGTAATTTTAGGAGGAATGCTCTGTCCAACGACAAAGAACGTCAACAATTTGTGCACTATAAATGGTTCAGGTCATCCGTAAAAGGCTTAGGAGCTTATTTATCTATTAAGTAGTGATAGTGTACGAGAGAGAAAATCTGCTTTTTTATCGCGTTCGTTTTCATCATACCCGTTGCAGCATTCTTAAAAGTGAGCAATAGTTGCAGAAATGGAAACTCAAAGTCTTCAATAATGTTCAGAAACTCGGTCACGGTTTGGCAAGAGATTGGCGGCGTGATTCTTCATGATCAGGTGAGATGAACCTATGTGAAAAAACTGACCGGTCTCGATGCCGATACTCTCTACTTCGTTCGTATCAAGGTGAGCACTCTTCTCAGCAGTGTACTTCAGCCAAAAGGAAGCGACACTAAGCTCGAATTTTCGGGACACCTAAGAATTTCTCGCTTTTGTTCTCAGTATCTACCTTTCATTTCATAGTTTGTTTAGAAACAAAAAAAGCTGACCAAGATCTGAAGCATAAGATTATAAGTACTCCAAGTTGATCAAAATCACATCGTTTTTTGATAGACAAAGAGAAAGAAACCTATTTTCATTTCCTCAGTGCTACAGAATATTTCATTATGATTTATCTCTCCACGTTCGCTTGATTGTGATTTGTCCTCAGGATTTTCCAGGTGGTCGACGACAAACAGCGAGTGGGCGGGTGCTTTTCCTGAGACTCAAGATCGGATCGGCTGCGCTCCAACCACTGCTCCGCCATCCAACGTCAATCTGGCATCACCGTCCAACGTTTAAGTAGCGTTAAAGTAGCAATATTGTAGCTGTTGCTCTTCTGAAGCATAACCGTATATGCATATTGGTCAAGTCGAAGCTATAAAATCAACCCCTCCACTTTTTGAGCAACAAAAATGCCAGAGATCAGAAATTTGCCGCCTCGTAGGTGTTGACGTAGATCTCACTTGATTTGTATATTAAGGTGAGGGTAAGCTGGCAAGCTCCTGTGAAAAATCATGGTCGTGCTCGAATATTCGCTATAAACATGAGTACATCAATGGAGCGAGCCCTCGTACGCTGATTTACTTACCAAGGTAACTAAAGATTTCTGTTCAATTCCTATCGCTTTGTAGAGTAAAGAATAAACTTTCACAATCCTGTCTTTAATCTACGTCTTTGGCTCCTCCATAGAACATATCTTCGATCGACAAAAATCTAATTGTATTCGCGTCAATCTCGATTATGCTATTGTGGACGGAACCATACGCTTTGTTTGGATTGAAAAACAGCACCCTATTTTCGTTGTTTGGCACACGTGATGTCCTTAAATTTACCTGAATTCTTGCTTTGATCGCTGTAGAGTATTTAGTTTCTCATTTAGCACTGGATCTGCTACCTCACCACGAGCTGATGTCACTTGGTCTCAGCCTAATTGCGAATTACGGAACGGAAAGATGACAAGATACCAATATGAGTTGGAAAGTCTGGATCCATGGGGAGAAATTATTACTTCCCATCAACCTACTGAGCGACTCACACTCAATGATCTCGTGCTCTACAACGAGTACAGGTTCTCAAATATTCGCGTTATTCTAGCAGTCAATTCATTCAAACAATCGTATTTATCAGATCAAATGCAGAGGTTAGATTACAGGATATTTTTTATTTCATTTAATATGCCAACTTACTTTAGTCGTATTTCACCTGGATTAGCACATAGTCTTCCACATTCGAAAAAGACAAATACTATTAATAACTTCGCATTTGTCTAATTCACAATTCGTGTCCAAGCTATAAATTCCGTTGCTGTAGGTCCGTTCTCCAAATGGTCCCGTTTCACCATTTACATTGCTGCGCCTCCCGTTCCATCGGATCTCCAAGAAGAGGCTGCATTTCCACAAGCTGTCGAAATCTCTCTCTTTGCTCCTACACTGCCCCATGGAAACACTGATATTATCGTATACGTCATGCTCCTTCTGGGCAGGTACAAAATCTTCGTACTTTCCATCATTACCTCCATTGAATTCTTAGGGCTATTTCTCGCTCTGAAAGAAAAAAAATGTAAAGTTATAAGTGGCTGTAAAAGTTTCATGCGAAATCACTACTTCTTTGCAAGGGATTTGTTCCTGGACCTGGATAATAAATCCTTTTAGTTGAACTACAAAGAGGGTGCGCGTGGAAGCAGAGAACCTGGAGTCTACAGGCTCTTCCAAACGAGATCACCTCTGTTTTCGTGTGCACAACTTGAATCCTCGAGATACAGGTATGGTAGTTTAACTCAAAATAGCACTTTCAACAGGTGCACATCGTATTTTGACCAAATAACACTTACAGACGCTGTTACTCAAGCAATTTTTTTCTGGTTGCGGCTCATACTGGAAATGAAGCCTGGTCGGATTGGCCTGCCATGCTGAGTGCAAAAACAGAGAAGCAAATTTTTTATTAGCAAAATCTTATCACGAATTTGGTAATCTGGCCGCTTTTCGGATACTCTGGTACTAGAGCGCGAACATGAAATGATAGAAACAAAACCGGAATCGATTACTCATTGGTTCGAAGGAATACCTCAAGATCAGGTGAAGCTTACCACCACCATTTACGCATAGAACTCTCCGTTTAATCCAGCGTGCTCAGGCTGCCCATGCAGCTGCTGGATATGTGCTGGGATTTAAATCTGAGGACGACGTTGACTGGGCCGAATACAACGGCGTCATTAAGCATCGTTGTGGTTCCACTGACTACAGGGTAATGATGAAACAACTGGTGGAACCCTTTCCGACTTGCTTCTTCCGTTTGAAGGTTAGCGCCATTTTTTGAAAACATCCACTGCTACTTCGATTTATTGTTTCTTGCCAAAGTCTTGGGTCATATTGCTCATTTGATTTCTTTTTTATTCAGAAAAGCTTCTTTTACGCAAATATTCAAAAGGATAAGAAACTGAATAAATCCAAGACATTTCCGATAACAATAATACAGGCGATTTAGATAACTTTACTGACTTAATAATTAGTGAGAACTCTCATCGGCTACATATAAAAATATATTCACTTCATTGTGATTACTTTTTGAACCACTTGTGTTTCGTACCTCGTTTTTCTTCTGCAATCTTTTCTCTCCACTTCTGATGTAGAGTCAGTTTGTCATCAAAATTCCTACAGGTGGTCGGAAAGAATGACAAACGTGGTGCACCTGGTCCAGAGACGAAAGCAATGACAAGCTGTGGTCGACTCGAAGAGCCCTCCAGTAATGTCAGACTCGAAGGCGAAGACTTCCACACTCTGAAGGTAGTCACTATTCACATTCGTATGTCAGTGGTGTAATTGACTCAATTTGTTACTAAATCAGTTGCCGTGGTGGCAAATCGACAGTTTTCTACTGATTCCTTTGCTATTTCTGTTAAAAGCTGTTCCAACCACCAAGTTGTCATGTTTATGCGAACTTTTCATTTTAAAGAAAAGCAGGTAATAGGAGGAGAAGTTTTGACTATCTGAAAATATAAATCTTCGAATGGTCAAATATTTAATTCGAAGAGGAATTTCTAACGAAATCGTTGCTGAGTGTCGGAATTGAGTTACAAGAACTCTACAGACGCATTCTCATAATCATTAGCAACCTGAGGCAATCAGTTTGCCTACAGGAAAGTTAGAACTTTTCTTACTGGCGAATTACTATCTATGTCAGATCACCTGGACCCCACCGTCGGAGGAGACGTGACGATATGACAATGTCGAATACATTATAGATTATGTGAATACGACATCTCGTAGATCATCAAAGCTATTAGTTTACTAGCTCTTAGTACTACTCTTTCCTACGTGATGTCGCTTGATTAGAGGTACCTGTGGATTTTCCAAGTAAACTGATTATTCCGACAATGCCTGGAACGAGATGGGAAGTAAAAATGTGTACTCCTACTGCTGGAGACATAGCCAAACCCCAAACGAGTAAATGGAGGGATATGGTAGCTACTTTGTTAGTACTGTGTTCTAGACCATGAAGCTAATTTTTTTCAGAAGGTCATTCTTACTACACAGTTCATGACTGGGGAATTACTCGTTAATGTAGAGCCAATAAGCCCAAGGGGTGCTATGGTCACATGGGATCTTCCTGACAAGGTGACTCACTATATACCACTCTTTAAGTATTTCCACTTTTTCTAGAATGCTTACGTGTTTTGAGGATCAGGATTAGAAATGGAACTATGGAGTCGATATCTCATATGGTCTAAAACAATTCGGTAGATGTAAAGAATCAACTGTCGGGCCACAGGAACCAATCACCATGTCCAATCTCCAAGATAAGCAAGTTCCTCTCAAAGGCCTCGCTGCCGGAAGCATTTATGAGGTTCGGATTCATTTCTTCAGTGCTACTAACCTTCTTCATTCAATGACTGTTTCGGGTCACGTTACTCCTCGTCGTCGTCCGTCACTCCATTCATCGATTGTGACACCTAAATGGTTAGAACATTTAACACAAAGAACGATGTACCAACATGTCCACCGCTCAATCTACAGTCCAGTACTGTAAAAGACTCTGAGCTAGGTAAGTGTTTTGGCTTCAGTGTCTTCTAGTCAATCTCACAAATATTCCAGTTGCATGTCGTTGAAATTTCATCACTAAAATCATGCTTATGTTTCTAAGCAGTTATTCTATAGCCATAAATTTGCCTTTACAATCCAGTTTCAACGTCGTTTTTGTAAATCACTCTTACAATAGTTGGTCGCATTGATACATAATAATTGATCTGAGCACTTGGTCCTTGTATACCATCTATGTCACATGCACCCCGCCTGAACTTCTTGATGGGAGCGTTCTTGAGCTAGCGTAATATTAACATGCGAAGTACTCGGTCTTCTGGTATACGTTGCTTCAAGGACTGTATCTACGATGTCATCAGTCATCGAATAGCTTAAATTGACTCATTTGTGTTCGCCACTCTCCAGCCGGATAGAGGTACAAAAAGCATCATATTTTAGTACGGATGTTTTCCCGTTCACTTCCACAGCAAAGAGCACCGTAGCTACGGTACTACGATAGATTAGATCATTCGCGTAGTTACAATAAATGGTGGTAACTGCGCTTAATTTAAGATGTTCTATTTGTGCCCATAGTGCTTTGATTAAGGTGCTGAAAGAATTTAATAGTGCAGAAGAGGTTCTTTCTCTAGTGTTCATTGAAAGCCCCCCTATATCCTGCAGTGGCACTCATCTACGCGTTATTTCAGTAGAGTTAAGAGGAACGTTCATTCAATTTCGACACTTTCAGAATTGCCTGTTGTGAATTGTTCGAGTGAGTGACACGAAGAAAATTGTCACTGCCTCCTTATCAGGCTCCTTATTTTGAGTGCTCTGACAGGATGTGCTACCCTATGATGGTTCGTTTGCTGAGTTCTTCAATGCGAACTCTAAGTTTGCATTAAATTCGGATGATATCAGGAGCGGCATCGGGTATCTCCGAGATCCACTAGGGAGCTAATCAGGTGACGGTAGTCATGCATATCTGCCAGTCAACTCAGCAGAACAATCATTGCTCTTTCTCGCTGGTCGGCTTGATTCTCAATTAGACGAACTGTTTACACAGGTGGTAGCATTTGAATGAAAACAGAACACGATATTTGAGATTTGTGTTATTGGGTTAGGCCTTTTAAGAAATCTGACACTATGAAAGAGAACTTGTTCCACAGTGACAAAGAGAACCGAAGAAACATCGAATTTCCTCTACTCGAAGATGTTTCTAGGTTAAAGAAAGCGCTTACCGATTAGATTGAAATAGAATTTGTTGCGAAGTTTGTTCATTACCTAGAAACCGAAGGATACTAGCTCTACCGACTCTAAAGCTGCTGTAGAATGCCATTTTGTTGAATGCTTTGAATTCATCGAAATCTTCAACGATGTTGCTGATTTTAACATTAAGAAGTATACGCACTGTTTTGCAAAATGTCTTACGCTATTCTGACTTTTCAATGGTGTATCACTTTCACGGTGAGCAGAAAACGCATTATTTGCTCTCTTATGTGCTCTACTTTCCTGTTTCCTGAGATGAAGCATAATACGAACTTATCATACTCCAGTGATATTCCACTAATGACCTAGAGATCTCCCACTGTGTTGTTTACAAGGCTGTGTGGAAGGTTTTCTAGATGGCGAGTGGTTAAATGTTTACCAAAAATCAGTTTAACTCTTTCTTTCTTGCGGCAATTGACGTTTTGCGTGATATGCGAAATAATATGAAAGAGTGGAGACGTTAGGTAGGCATAATCTTTTTTCAGACAGAAATATCGTTTACGAAAAAAGGAATAAAGTTCTGCTCAGAACTGTGGGAGCGGCGTCCTATGTTAAAGAAGTCCTTCCATAAAACTACTACTAACTACTTTATGTGCAATGTTTCATATCCGTCAATTCCGTATAACGACTACTGACCAGTCGTTGAGCCTACAACATTGAAAAGATGTCATTGGTTTGTATGAAATATTTAGACAAGTTCAACTGCTAATTTCACGTTGATTTCTTCATTTTTTGTGACTTGCGAATGTTCATTCACCATGACTTTGGCTTCAAAACGATATAATCACAGAGCTAGCTCGTTGTTGAATTTTCTAGCCCATAACGGAATTTGCTGAATCATCAATGAAAGGAATTATAATTCCCCCATTAATAGTATGAAAATTTTCTAATATATCTGGAAAACTGGCGAATTTTTGGAGAGGTTTTCAATTATAAGCCACTCATACTTCATTGCACCTTTTTAGGCTTCAAATGGGACGCACCAGAATGTGTGCATCAAAATGGAAACATCACAGTACGAATTTGAATTGGTTAGACTGGATGTGTGGAATGAAGGTTTACGTGAAGATGCCACACCTCGAACCAACACTATTATCGACCAGCTGCATCCCGGTGTCTCTACATGATGAAGGTATGGTGGATCCCGTATACCTTGAATTTGCTTGATACCACGAGCACGATTAGGACTTGAATTCTTCGAGTCATTACATTACATCCTAGTTGTTCGCCCTAACCAAGCAAGCTGAGCGCCTGTTTGTCCAATGCAGTACACTTTGTAACCAATAGTCACGTTTTTGAAGCAATGGAGCTCGTATAGTACAGTAATTAGATATGCTCTGTAGTGCACAAAGGATCGATCTTCAGTTTAATCTTGTTTCCCGCATCCATCAAGTCACCCTTTCTTCTGAGATGAGCTATCTGGTACCAGGGTTATCAATAAGGACGAGGAAACCGTCATGGTGTGTCGAAGTATTGATGTGAAGCCACTGTGTAGATCAGATACGCGTCTATCCTTTTCTAATTGCCTGCTGAAATTGAATGCTTGGCGCACTCCTCGGGAATTGATCAGGTTCTAACGTTTTGCCTATCGTCTTAGAGCAACAGAATACTCTACGTTGAAAGTTGACTTATGTGACTTTTCTCGATGTCATTATTCAATCTTTTATTATGAAGCATTCTATGAATATGTTTCGATCGAATTATTGTGTCTGTAATCCACTTTTCTCAGGTATGCGCCTACAGTGGCGACGACTCGGTCCATGATCGGACCCGCCGAATCCGAACCACTGGCTCACAACTTAGACCACCAAGGAAATTGTCAGCTGTTCAGACAAAGAGTACCTCCATTCAACTCACTTGGCTTCCTCCTATCCTGAAAAAGCCATTGTCACCGCCCACCGAATTAGAACACAGTCCAAGGTGAGTGTATGTTAATGATTTCGATCAAAACATAGAGAAACCTACTACATTTGTTCACTGACAAAGGGAAACTATGTTTACACAGATTTTGTAGATGGTCGAATCTTCGAAAAATCTTCATAAAAAGTAATTCTGAGTAATGGAAATTGAAGCTCATATGCATGCATCTTTAGAACAACTATTCTTTTAAATCCTCTACTTTTACTGAAAATGAAATCAGGATCTAGTTGTTTGAAAAGCACACGGTGATCTCGTTTCAGAGCCGATGACTCGAATCCGACCGAGGTTGAGCTGTCTGGAGAACCCGTTATCACCACTGCCAACTTGTGCACTACTGTTCGCAATCTCCAACATCCACAACTTACAGATTCACTGTACAGGTTATCAGGATAGTTATAAGCTCATTCCAATTTTTTGGTTGGTTGTCGGTAAATATCAACGATTTCAATGTCGTGCTTTATTTACAAAAAGCGTGCATTATTGCGTTGAAGCAGCGAAAATAGCGCTGTTCTTAATTTCTGAAAATACCGTTTCTCTGCAGGGTATCAGTGAAAATAAGGTTGATTCAGATGCGCGGGCGTGTGCTTTTTTAGCCAATCTAGGGGGTGGGAAGAGGGAGAGGCAATTTTTGTTGTCAAAATAGGAATTGGTTCTGCGCTTTAAAAGAATAAACGTCTGACTTTGATACTAAAAGATTTTCTTTGCTCGTTCATGTGCTTTTCGCGCTTCCAGCGAACAAACAATAATTATGAGATATGTTGAATTTTGAGCGTGGTCTTAAGAAAACACTCGAAACAAACGGTGTAGTATTTCAAACTAACAGCTAAGAACAATCGAGTTTGCAGCACTGCCGATTTAGTAATTTTTCAACTGACGGCAATATTGTAAATCGCTCGTTGCTCCTACTCTTCATATGGGGTGCTCTAGCAAACCGAGGGGATTGGCTAAAGACGAAGGACTCTGCCCGACTGACGAGATCCCTCAAGGCCGAAACCTGTGTATGGGGCTGTAGAAGATCCCATTAGCAGACTACATGAGATGTTTGCTCAGATGATACTCATGAGACATTTTAAAATAATCATTGTGAAAGAAAAATTATTCGCGTTGGTAAAAGAGTTGGAGGATTTCATCGGAAACAAGCGAAGGTTATTAGGTCTCTGATGTACTGATGGACCTCGGAAAGCAAGTGGACGCGAAGACATTCAAGTCATGTGAAGAGATGAGAACGAGTGGGTTAACGAGGGCATACAATTGACAAAAAGTAAATAGGGCGTCTGACTTTATCGCAACGTTCGCTGCCAGAAGCCTCTACGGTATTTATCCTTCTGCTGAGTCATATTGACCCTCAGCTAGGCACGCCTTTCGGACAGGATACGAAGAGTGGTGCGTGCTCCAATACAAATTTGGATTAATAAAGCTCTCAGAGGAACATTGTCATCAGAAAACGACGAAGTATCACTGGTGACATCCCTGTATGAATGATTTTAGCAATATCAACAATAAGGCTGCCCAAAGTATGTTCTTGTCCAAAAGAAAAAAAAACCATATACTTGCGATAAAAATTGTATTCTCAGCTATTGCTGCCCACTTTCTTATATCTTCTTGATGTTTTTGTAATCTATAAATAGCTTGAAAAATTTTGACTCTAATACTAAGCCTGTTATTCCAAAATAACCCCGCAGTACTTTGTAGTAAAAAATGAAAGATGAGGTTTTGCAATCACAATCCAATTTCTCAATCCATAGCGGAATTTTTTGGGATTATATAGAAATTCAGTTTCTATGAACTTTTTTTGCCAAAAAAAAACTCAAATTATTAATAACACAAACTTATCTCTAAAAGAATAACGCTCAACTATCTCGAAAATCCCTACTTTTAGAAATAACTTCTGTCTCACGCAACCGTATTTCAAGGATTGCGCTCGTGAACCTTTGGTTTTTTCTACAAAAGAACTATTCAACTAGATATCAGTATTCATTCGATAGCTGAAATCAAGTAAATTTGAGCGGTATATTTTGTTTCTCAAATGACTTGTTCTTTGCACTGTAACAGTCGAAATAAAGTTTGGTTTTTGAATTTAACTGTTTCTCGACGGACAAAGCTTTTTTCATAATCAGTTAATAACCATTCAATAGCGCAAATTTCAGCAATTTCGTAGAAGCTGGTCATTTTTAGAGAGGATTCCTTAGAGAGCTGTGACAGTAAAAATAAGACTGGGTTTCCCACTCCAAAGAGTGGGATTTGGCGACGTTGGCGCCAGGTCCCCTGGCCTTTAGCAACATATCAACTAACTGAGAAACGTAATCTTCTCTTGACTGCTATAGTACAATAAAGAGTTTCTTTCAAGAACAAAGTTTTTATGGAAATGGTGGAGATTTAAGCTATCGAATAATTAGAATAATTATTGATAGTCTAGCAGAAAAACTCGTTAGGTTAAAGATAATCTGCGTGTGAAAAAAATTTTATTCATAGTTTTAGAGCATATAAGGAAGCCATTTAAGAAATGAAGCATGCCATCAAAATTTTCGAGATTTATGCTTTTTAATGGTTGTTATAACTCCGAAAAAGATTAGAAAACGCGTGCTTCCCAAGAGATCAGAACAGGATGCCTCCATGGAAAATTATCCAAATTTGCGAAGTCTAGTTTTCTTTTGACTGTTAGAGCACTCCGAAATGTTCTTTCCAAAGAAGAAAAACATGGTTGAAATTGCTAAGATTTTCTCTATCTAATGATTATCAACTGCTTACGGAAAACCTTTATCCGGCGCGAAATACATGAATGTGAAAAAAATATTCTTTCAACTGCTACAGCGAAGCAAACAGGCCATTCAAAGAATAACATACCTCGTTCAAATTTACTTGATTTTAGCTATCGAGTGACTACTGAAACATTTTACGTTTTACGAAACATTTGAAACATTTAACAAGAAATACGTTTCTAACAACGGGCTCGAAGAGGATGGAGCTGACGGGACGCAGTCAGTACACCTCCATCGCTTCTTCCCATACCACTACTACGAATAAGTAGTTGGAAAGAAATTACGTATTGATTTTAGAAATGGTAATGGAAGGAGCACTGAAATTGCAGTGGGATCGCATGCAATAAGAAACACTTTTTCTGGGTAACTGTTCATTGTTTTCCAACCAGTGTGATGAATTTGTGTATTATGCAATAAAGTATGTGAAAAATGAAGGAAATTGAAGATAAATTTGATTGAATTGTAAGTAAAAATATGATGTTCGATATAGGTTCTAAATATTTTACAAATACTTAGTTTTTTCCTTTGAAAATGTGGAACATATTTGGAGCAATCACATCATTTCCAATAAAAATAACTTTACTAAAGTCTGTTCTATCATAGTTAGGCGTCTGTTGCTGCAGAGATCCCATTTGTTGACGAAAAAAGTGTAAATTTCATTATAAAACTACCATATTAGCCTTGGAGCAGACCCCGGCAGCCTCTCTTCGTGGCCGTCTGCCATCCGCCAGCCGAAAATGGCACCTTTCGCGAAGAGTTATTCTCATGACACAGAAAAGGTGGATATAAGATATAGGATAAAGATCTCGGCGTTGATCAATCCCCGAGGGAAGGGTCATGCATTCGCCTTCAACTCTAGTTTCTTTCCTGGAGACTGAATGCATATCTGGCGTTAACAATGACTCGAGGTGGCCAACCGCTGTATCGAATCAGTGCTGCTTATCCTACGAGACAATCTGCTAGCAGTTTACCGACCCCGGAAGGATGGATAGCTGGGTGAACGATGGACGCCAGATGAAACAGCCATGTGTGCGACACACAGCACCTCTAACAACTGCGTCCCATACGCGCTAGGGTGGATATATAAAGCTCATAATTATAAAGATAGGGGATGGGGAGCGGTGGTCTAATGATGCTTAGCCGCGAAGTTGTACCTCCAATCCCCCAACACTCTCCGGCAATCGCCCCGAACGCTCCACGCAACGCTCCTCCCTAGCTATCCTGGTTGTCCACAAAATTGCAAAGAGGCGCGCGCGACCTCTGCGGCGATCGTGAAAAAGATAATAACATAAGTCACAAAGACAGTTGCTTCTATAAATCTACAGAAGTGTCAACCCCTGGATTACAGTGGTAATAATTATTGAGTGCTGACGATGAATTAATATCGCATGCCGTGTGCAGCATCATTTTTAAAATGCTAATCTGGGTACTCATATGTAAGGCGGCGACAAGTTTTTTTAGCGATCTCATTCGCTGACTGAAACTTTTCGTAGAATGTTGATAATTATTAGAAAGGTTGAATCTCTGGCTACAACTCTGGACCGCCGATTTTTCTAAAATACCCTATTATAACACTAGCATTCAGAATAAAATTTTGTTTCACACTCACATTTCACCTACATTTTTATCATGCGGATAAATAGCTGGAAGCACGAAAAGCTTATCAGCTTGCACAACATTTTCCGTGCTGTTAGAATTTACGTTATTATTCGAGGTTTCTGTCGAAGCGGTGAGAAAATTTTCATGTCAGTAGCAATATTCCAACGCGATCGATCGTCCCACCCTCGCTCCGTGAGTTGGGCGACAATGAGTCGCCGGAAGGTTCTTACCTTAGTAAAATATGAGGGGAAGCTACAGCGATTACTTGTTAGTAAAGTAATAGCTTGATCTGCCGCGTAGCTCGATAGCGATTTATCACACTGTGCGTTAGAACGGCAGCAACTATTGTTATTTTGCTAGGGATTTGTTTATCGCATCGACAGAAACTTCGGATAAAACGCGTGATTCTGATACAACAAAAGATTCGCTACGCGATGATATGCTTTTCGTGCTTCCATCGATTTGTACTCTGTGGTGAAAGTAAAGGTCAAATGCGTGTGAGAAACAAATTATTTTTTTCTGGATGCTACAGCGTAATAAAAGGTCTTTTGAAAAGTCCGGAAAAATGTCGTTGTAGTTAGAGATTCAAGATCTCGAATGATCACTAACAGTCCTATGAAAAGATCCTTTTCAGCGAATGAGATTGGCTTAAATACTTGTCGTCGTCTAGCATATAATACCCTAATCTGTTTCCTGTGTTCGAATCGTTATGCAAGATTTCGATGTTCTTCGGAACAAGAGCAAATTAAATCTAAAAGAGTGGTATCCAAATTTTCCTTGTACAATTTACTAAAATTGATTGAAGGCAAGGGAAACATGATCGCATAATGAATCCACGCTATTTCTTTACACGCAAGAGTGTTATATATATATACCCTGAAAATTCTAAGGTGTAAAGAAATCTATGGGCACCGAAATATCAAGAGAAAATGAAACTTACAGACTTTTTTGAAGCGAAAAAGTTTAGTGAATGAACAATTTTTACGGCCGTCTCTAGAGGGGTTGAGAAAGCGCGCTCCAATAGAGCGGTCTACGGTAACGACTTCAATTCAGGTTTTGGACGCCGCCTTTAGTGCCCAGTCCTTCAAATGCGATACGCAGAAAGCTTTCCGAGCCAGTTCTCTGACCTTGTCGTTTGGTGAACTCGCAAGTAGATCAACCTCTCTCTGATATTCTCTATTTTTCTCTCATTTAAACTAATTTTTTGCAGCTTCGGTCAGTCCGAATGTATTTTAAAACCATCATTATTTCTTGAAATATTTTGACTTCTACCTATGAAACGTCGACAATTGTTTTCATTATGTTCCTTCCACATTCAGATGCCACTGGACTGGTGTCGCTATGCCTCATATTACAGTTCTCTAGTAAACAACTTTTAACGGTGCTTTCAGGATCCAGGATCGAAGAGAAGACAGTTGTAAGGCGATAGGATGAGGCTCTTAGCCGCCGTCACTCTCTGAGGAGGTGCCACGCACTCGACCTCATCAAGAAGCTTTCGAGGTGAATGACTGTATTTCTGATTTCACAAACATTCACTGTACTGTAGTTTATCGATGTGTCGAGCCACTGCCCGTATACTGCCAGACAAATTCAGTGCCATTTTGCAGGCGGTGTTGAAATGGAACGATTGATGAGCCTCGAACAGCGGATTCATCCGACAAAATCTCTACTCAGACTGTGGCGAGGTGGGTCCTCCATTTCAATCAATTCAGCAGCATCTACTAATGGATAGGTTGTCAAAGTATCGAACTGCAAGAATGTTCCGAAAATAAATGTGTTGGAGACAACTTCTGGAGCCACTTATATTTCGTTCTCTGAACGCTGCTTTTTCGAGAATCGAGCAATAAAACGACTGGCTCGAGATGGTCAGTGGACTCCCCTTTTCTCAGCTCCGAGAGGAAATGTAAACTGATTTGGGTGCGCGTATATATTGAATCTCAACGATGACGCTCTCTTTTGACACGATCAGCAACGTGTTGGATTTTTTCATCGAATAAATATAACCCGCTTCATCGTGCTTTGCAACTTCATCTATGAACGAGATTAGTTATGACTGCGTGTTGTTGTTTAGGAGCGTATATGGCGCAATAGCTAGAGCTGGTCTGCGTCGCACACAGGGTCGATATCTTGACTCGCGCGCATGGCCGTTCATCGAGCCGTCCATCCCACAGGGGCCGGTAAATTGATACCAGCTTGATCTCAGACTTGTCTGGGAGGTTAGGCAGCACTGGCGCGACAAAGCGCTAGGCCACTGCGAGTCACTGGAAACGCCAATCTACATTCAGTCATCTTAGACGAAGGTAAAAACTGAAGCCGAATCCATGGCGCAGCCCTCAGTAATTGATGAACGTCGAGAGTTTCACCTTTTTTACTGCTCTCTACTATGAGTTCTTTCACGGCTGAATTTTACGTTGTATCATTGACAGTCCATTATGCCATAATTTTTTTGACGTATATCGTCAAGCGTAACTTCATGCTTTCCATTAAAAGATTTCATCATAAATTTCTACTTTAGTGCACTTTCGAGATGCAGAGAATGCGCGGATGGTGTTCGCATCCAGATTATTATGCCAGTCTACTGGGTTCAGCTGCACCGAAGCTATATGGTTTGTTTGTTATCCACAGCATTACCTACTTCGGTCAGCCGAGAGCTCTAAAATGCTTTTGGTAGTATCGCTGGAACTGTCCCAAAATCCTTCCCTGGACACCAAAGAATTTGCATTATGTAGCCGCATTTCGAGAAGGTCCTTTTTTAACGCTTTAGCGGGAGGAAAACGTTTACGTTTCACACACGCGTTTTGGCTCGCAAGACAAAGCTTTGTTAAGATTATTGGTAATCATTGGACACGTTCATGTGTCTTTTCGTGCTTCCAGCGAAGTAACAGTTTGAATTGCGCGGCCTATGTAAGACATTATTTTTATTTCGATTTGACAGCGTTACATGAGAGTGTTTTGAAAAACCGACTACGTATGGCGCTAGCCAGAGACTTAAGCTTTCGTATGATTACTAACACGCTTATAAAAATTTCTTGATCAGCGAAAACAATTGGTTTTTCATTTGCTGTCGCTTAACATGAAAGAGCCATCTTTACACATGATTTAACAGCATTCTTTATTAGCTTGGCAGCAGCGAGCAACATCGGATGATCCTAACAACGGTAATTCAAGTTCCAATTTCATTGCCTTTTCATTTCTTTCGGAACCGATTATCTCAAAAGTGGGGAATTCGTCAACATCAGTCCATAGGTTTGTGACGTTTGCCCACAATTTGTTACTAGTGGGGTAGTATTTCGAAAAAAATATTCACGTACTTTGGCAGCAGGCTCACTCTATATGAACTAGTTTTCAAAAACTGAGCTGCCACTTGCGGCTGTCAACCCAAACGTTTTCTCAAAGTAGATAAGCGAGAGAGAGAGAGAAAGAGAGAGAGAAAGAGATGGACTTACGTGATTCTCACGAACATCGTAAGATATAAATGTCTGATAATCAACATAACGATGCAAATCCTCCTGAATGCTGCATTCAATTTTTTTTAACTTTAGAGGCAGATGTTAGAACTATTTTAAACTGCTGTCCAATTTCAACGTATTTCAAGCCGCATACTTCAGCCAAAGTGAGCTCAAATAATATTGGTAAAGGATTAATCAAAATCTATATAATTTTGTCATTAGGTATAATTTCGTTATCTCAGTTGAAAATAACCGTATAGCCTTGACAGAGACGAAATCTGTGGCGGATGTTTCGACTTTGACTTGGTTTCTAAAGCATTCCTTGTGCAGGAGGCTTTTTGAATGCTTGAAGAGGTCGGAGTCCATGCTGACAGGTGTAGTGAGTATGGTGAACAAAAGGACTTTCGTAGCTTCGCTTTTTCATCTTTTACAGTGTTAGTTGTGCGATCTGTCACCTTCTGTTATCGTTCACAAGTATTAGTTCTATTATATTGACTCATGCGCGATGCAGCCGTTGGACTATCTTATACATTTTGTCGTTGTTCGACAGTCTTCTCAATCATAATCCCATAGCACGCATTCAGGAGCCTGACACAGATCAAACCAGCTGCAGACAACGAGAACATCACAATGACCTCGACTGGTGTAGGATTGGCTTTAAGAGGTTGAGCCGACTATCACTGTTATCCAAACGCTAAGCCAACCTTTCGCGGTTATCACAAATAATCTATTTCTTGCTTCAAATAGCTACAAGATTGAAACACATGTCGTTCTGCCAAGTAGAAAAGGTGATGACGAAAATCCAAAACTCTTGATTCACTCAATGCCAATCATTTCGTAGGGCCACTATTTGTCGAATCAGTTTGCCATTCAAAATCCTGTTCATGCTTCAAAATCTTATAATTCCTATGCTGATTTTTGCTGCAATTTTTGAGCAATCGTTAGTGTATCTGCTTTGGCCAAATTCTTCTATGTATAATACGCAAAAATTTTATGACCTTCTATCTAAGAACAGTGAGTATATGCAAAACTCCAAACCTCAAGCCGGAGTTGAACACGCGTTTGACCCCTACGCGGACTCACGCTGGGCACTACATAATCGAAACCGCGCTCTGTCATCAGTCGCTCGTATTTATCATGGCAAAAATTATGTTCACGACTGTTCTGATCTTTAGTATCGAGTATACCAGGATAAATCCTTGAATAATACGTTGCATTGCGCTTGCTGCGCAGTGGTTGGTGGTACTCTGCGTCGCACATGCGGTCGATGTTTCGATGCCGCGCTCATGGCTCATTAGGCCTTCCCTTGACACAGGGTCGGAAGATTGGTACCAGCCTTGTCTGGGAGCATAACAGCACTGTGTGGGTACATTGGTGGGCCACTGTGAGTAAATTATGAAGGCCCGATATGTATTCAGTCACCTCAAACGAGGCTCAAAATTAAAGACGATTACTTGGCGCATCAGATTGGTCAACACCGAAAACTTAATTCTTACGTCGCACTACGCTCTATTTAATACCTCCTCTGCCTGTTTTGGGCCATCTGCCTGCCTAGCGTATTCCTCTAAAGATGATTCGCAGAAGTAGACTCGTTAAATTTGCTTTTTTTGACATCTTAGTTCCTGATGTACAAAAGTTGAGAGAGAAGTGCATTTTATATTATCTAGCAACGTTGGATTAACCTAATAGTGGTAATTTGAGTTCCGAATTCTTTCCTTTTATTTTCTTCATAACCGATGATCTTGAAGGTCGAGCATTTGTCAGCATTACTCCGAGAGTTTGTGAGTTTTGATCACACCATATTGTCATGGAATAGTTGTAAAGAAAATAATTACTATTTGTGGCAGCAGATGCATTCTATAAGCGCTTACATTCATAGCTACTGAGCTACTGCATAATGAAGAGGTTTTCACACTAAACTTAGATTGCTGCACGAAGTTGTCTTTTGTTTTCGTTTTTTTTTTTTGGGGATATGTCCTTCCGTGAAATTTCTGTTTTTCTTTGAAACGGGCGTGTTTAGTTTGAAATTGACTCTTTGGGCACGACAGCCCCACGGAGTTAACTCTCGAGCGTTTCAGAGCGCGGTGGCGAGTGGTGGCTGATGATGTCGGCCACCAGGAAGTAGGTTTATGGTTCGAACCCCTCCCACGACGCTTTACTGCAGATTTTTGGTTTTACTAATGTGACGTGGATTAGTATCGAAGGCTATCCTATAGGTGTGATTATAGAAAAAAAAGCTCAATGGTTTTTAAATCACTGCTTCTTGATATGAAACAACCATGGGGTCACAACGAAATTAACAAACAGGTTCTCCAATCCCGACTGCATTCACTTCCATGTAAGTTTCTTCTATAAAGTCATACACCGTAGTAAGTTTTCGAGTCCGACTTTTGCCAGATCATAGGAAGAAATGCTATAAAGAGCCGGATATCCGTTGCACTTCACGGATGTACGTTTCGTTTCATAAATCAATGTAATGTTAGAAAACAACGTTTTTTCTTGCTAGATCTATGACGTTATGGAAGAACCTTTAACACTAGGCGACAATAAGAACAATATCAGAAAGTCCGATGTGAACCGCCATGGCGCGTAACTGAACCGCTGTCATGATTAACCACTCGGCACCATGAACTACTCGATACATGTATCCAGGCAGGGCTAGCGCAGTGGTCCTGTCGTACCCAAGTAAGGTTCGAAGCATGTATTGTCATAGGTAGAATGGCGCCGTTGTGTAGTTGACACTACACCAGCGAGACCGGTATTTTGCCATTATTTTTCAGGGATGTGATTCATGTTCATGAAAATCATGTCAATGATTATTATCATCTTCAGCATCGAATATATAGCGGTGAACTTCTTGAAACCTACTTCTTACAGCGCTTGTGGCGCAGTGGTTAAAAATGCTTTGCGAAACACAATGCACTTCCGAAACAGCATCCACACTCAATAACGACGCTCTCACATTGTCTACAATCCCATATAAAATCTAGATTTTTTAGAATGTATACTGGCAACTGTGGAATGCTATAAAAGGATAAAGGATAAAGCTCTCATCGTTGATCATTCCCTGAGGGATGCGCCATGCATTTGTCTTCAATTTTTAACTTTGCTTCAGGTGATTGAATGCATATCTGACCTTAACAATGACTCGCGGTGCCCTTTCGCTGAACCGAATCAGTGCTGCTTATCCTCCCAGACAAGTCTGAGACCAGTTTGGTGTACAACTCAACAACTCTGAAGGGATGGATGGCTTGGTGAGCCATGAGCACCAGCTCGAACCATTGACCTCGTGTGCGACGCAGAGCACCTCTAACCACTGCGCCATATACGCTTCTTTGCGCCACATGCACTCCTTATTCCCTGCAATTCCCTGAAATTCATTCAAGAGCCAATTTAACACACTGTCGAGGTCTTAGGCTTTGTTTATCTGAGGAGGAATATGTGTACACCTGAACTGCGGGTAAAGTTTGTATGTTAATACACTCTAAGATTAAACATTTGCACAATTTACTAGCTATCGCGAGTTATTGTCGCCCTTTCTCGCAGAGATGCTCGGCGACGCGTAAGTATTCTATTCTTCTTCGTGTACGTTAATTATAAACAATCCAAATCCAACCATTTTAAAATACTCCATGTAGAGGAAAAACTACGTTGGCATAAGTGTCGGAGGAGTTTATCGGAAGGGCGGAAAGTCGATCGGTCTCTCATGGTGCGTCAGCCTCGCAAAGCAACTGGACGTGATGGCATTGAAGTCATATGAACAGATGAAAACGACTGGGTCAAGGAGGACATACAAATGAAAAAAGTAGATGGGGCGTCTGATTTATTGGCGACGTTCATTGCCAGAAGCCTCCGCAGTATTTATGTTCACGACACAGATAAGGTATATATAAGATATAAGATAAAGCTCTTGGTGAATCCTTAGGGGACGAGTGGTAGGTTCATCTAGAACTTTAATTTCATTCAAGGTGATTCAGTGCATATCTGGCATTTACAATGATTCGAGATCGCTTACCGCTGTATCCAGTCAGTGCTGCTTATCCTCCCAGATAAGTCGCATTTTACCGATCCCCGGAAGGATGGATAGCTGGGTGAGCCATGAACGCCAGATGAAACAGTTAGCCACGTGTGCGACGCACAGCCCTTTTAACATCTGCTTCCCATACGTGCTGGGGTGGATATATAAAACTCATAATTATAAAGGGAAGTCGTGGTTTAATGATGCTCGGGAGCGTAGTTGTTCCTTTATCCCCTCCAACACTCTCCAGCAATCGTCACTGAACGCTGTACGGAACTTCCTCCGTGGATATCGTGGCTATCCACAAAATTCCAAGGAGACGTGCTTGACCTCTACGATGGTCGCGAATAAGATGATAGCCTCAAGGAAGCCAGCATTCGAATTGCTTGTCAGAAGTATTGGGACACGCGCTGTACAAAAAAAAAAGTTGAGATATGAGTCAAGTTAGAGTGAATAGTCACCTGGCTGTAGAACAAAGACAGTTGCGTGCACAAATCTACAGGAGCTTTAGCCCCTAGATTACACTGGTAAGAATTATTATGTGTTAAAGATGAATTGATAACGCATGCAGTGTGCGGCATCATCTTTCAAAGGGGTAATCTGGATATACATGTATTAGGCGGCGACAAATTTTTAAGCCGATATAATTGTCTGACAAAAACTTTTTGTAAGATTTCGGAGATCATTAGAAAGCCTAAATTCCTGTCTACAATTCTACACTGCCGGTTTTTCAAAGCACCCTTCTATAACACTGTAGCATTCAGAATAAAATTTTGTATCACACTCACACTTCACCTTCATTTTATCATTTGTGTAAACTTCCAGAATCACGAGAAACATATTATTTTACAGAGAATTTTTCGTGCTATTAGAATCTTTGTTTTTACTTGAAGTTTCTATGCATGCGATATAAAAAAATTTGCAGTTGAATAACATTCGAATATTCCAAGCGTGATCGATCGTCCCACCCTCGCTCCGTGAGTTGGCCGACAAATAAAGTCGTCTTAGAGGTTCTTACCTTAGTAAAAAATAGCTTGATCTGCCTCTTAGCTCAATAGCTATTTATCACACTGTGCGTTAGAACGGCAGCAACTATTGTTATTTTGCTAGGGATTTGTTTATCGCATCGAGAGAAACTTCGGATGAAAACGCGTGATTCTGATGCAACAAAAGATTCGCTACGCGATGATATGCTTTTCGTGCTTCCATCGATTTGTACTCGTGGTAAAAGTAAAGATCAAATGCGTGTGAGAAATAAATTATTTTTTCTGGATACTACAGCGTAATAAAAGGAAGTTCTGGAAAGCCGAAAAAATGTAGTTGTAGTTAGAAATATAAGATCTCTGAATGATCACTAACAGTCCTATGAAAAGATCCTTTTCAGCGAATGAGATTGGCTTAAGTACTTGTCGTCGTTCTAGCATATAATTCCCTAATGTGTTCTCTGTGTCGAATCGTTATGCAAGATTTTGATGTTCTTCGGAACAAGAGCGAATTAAATCTAAAAGAGTGGTGTCCAAATTTTCCTTGTACAATTTATTAAAATTGATTGAAGGCAAGGGAAACATAATCGCATAATGAATCCACGCTATTTCTTTTACACGCAAAGACTTATATATATATACTCTAAAAATTGTAAGGGTGTAAAGAAATCTATGGGCACCAAAATATCAAGAGAAAAAGAAACTTACAAACTTTTTTGAAGCGAAAAAGTTTAGTGAATGAACAACTTTTACGGCAGTCTCTAGAGGGGTTTATAAAGCGCGCTCCAATAGAGCGGTCTACGGTGGCGACTCCAATTCAAGTTTCGGACGCCGTCCTTAGTGCCCGGTCCTTTAAATGCGATACGCAGAAACCCTTCCGAGCCAGTTCTCTGGCCTTGTCGTTTGGTGAACTCGCAAGTAGATCAACCCCTATCCGATATTTCTCTATTTTTCTCTCATTGAAATCAATTTTTTGCATCTTCGATCAGTCCGAATGTATTTTAAAGCCATCACTATTTCTTGAAATATTTCGACTTTCACCTATGAAACGTCGACAGTTGTTTTCATTATGTTCCTTCCACATTCAGATGCCACTGGACTGGTGTCGCTATGCCTCATATCACAATTCTCTAGTAAACATAACTTTTAACGGTGCTTTCAGGATCCAGGATCGAAGAGAAGACACTTGTAGGCGATAGGATGAGGCTCTTAGCCGCCGTCACTCTCTGAGGAGGTGCCACGCACTCGACCTCATCAAGAAGCTTTCGAGGTGAATGACTGTATCTCTGACTTCACAAACATTCACTGTACTGTAGTTTATCGATGTGTCGAGCCCGTATACTGCCAGACAAATTCAGTGCCATTTTGCAGGCGGTGTTGAAATGGAACGATTGATGAGCCTGGAACAGCGCATTCATCCGACAAAATCTCGACTCTGTCTGTGATGAGGTGGATCATCCATTTCAAGTAATTCAGCAGCATCTACATACTTATAGGCTGTTGTTTACACGACGAACATATCTTTTTAGGCAGCTTCTAGAGCCCATCAGATTTCCTTCAGTGAAGACTACTTTTTTTGATATTCAAACTTATAATCAGAAATAGAATCCTACGACTGCCTCCAGGCGGCCATTGGACTCTACTTTTCTCAATGCCTAGAGGAAATGTGGACTGGTTCGGGTGCGCGTAGATTTTGGGCTCCAACGATGACGCTGTCTTTGAGACTGGAATGTGTTGGATTTCTTCGTCGAGTAGATGCAACCTATTTCATCGTGCTTAACAACTTCATCTATGTGCTAGATTATTTACGAGCTTAGGAGCGCATGTGGCACAATGGGTACAGGTGCTCTGCCTCGCGCACGAGGTCGATGTTTCTATTTCGCCCTCACGGCACACCAAGCCATCCTTGGAGTCGGTAAGGTGATATCGGCCATTTCTCAGACTTGTCTTGGAGGGTCAACAGCAGAGACTGGATGCAACGCGAGGCCACTACGAATCATTGTAAAAGTCATATATGCGTTTAGTCACCTCAAACGAAGGTAAAAATTTAAGCCGACTGCATGGCGTATCCCTGAATTGATGAACGTCAAGAGCTCTATCCTTTTTTGCTGATTGCTATAAGTTCCTTTCACGGCTGAATATTACGTCGTATCACTGGCAGTCCGTTAAATTTGTTATCTCCTCTTGACGTGTATCGTCACGCGTAACTTAGTGTATTAAAAAAAATCGTGAATTTCGACTTTTGTGCACTTTCGAGACCCAGAGAACTGGCGTATCGTGTTCTCATCTGGATTCTTATGGCAGTCGACTGGATTCAGCTGCACCGAAACTGTATGGTTCATTATCGGCAATGTTATTTTCTTTGATAAGCAGACAGCTCGAAAATGTTTTTGTGTTTTTGGTAGCATTGCTGAAATGTCCCAAAATCCTTCCATACTATATCAAATGCTTCAAGTTAAGAACAGACCCGAGCTTCCCCTACAGGTAGTTATGATATGTCTGCCATCAGACTTCATTATTTTGCTCTCCTTCGTAATGAGTAATTATACAAATCTTGATAGATTTATGATCATACGCCCCCTTCACTGCAGATAGAATATCCATCACAGGTTCTTTCTGATTAGGAGGGAACAAATAATAGACCGATCTTATTCGCAGAAGAGGAACTTTTCATAGGAGAGCTAGCAGCCACTCGAAAGCTGAGACTTCAGGCTGCCGCCCCACATGGCCGGTTTTAAAAACTCCCTTTTGTAACATTGTAGCATTCAGATCAAAGATTATGTTCCACACTTGGATTGTGCCTTCATTTTTGTCACGCGTATAATTTACTGGAAGCGGAAAAGCATATGAGTGTGTAGAGGAAGTTTCGTGTATCTTAGTCGATCCTTTTACCTCTAGTTTCTTCCAAAGCGGAGGAAAAATTCTCAACTGAGCAACAAATTACCGATCATCTTGCCTCGCTCTGCCCCTGCCACGCTTCCTGCCACGGCTTTCGCCTAGTTGAATAGCCTGTATACAATGTAACGAAAAATGTAAAACTTGATATTATTCACCCTCTAAGCCGTATTTCCAGAAAATTAGCACATCGGTAGAATCAGAAAACAATACGCAATCAGATCATTACTTACAGTGAAGAAAGTGCTTGTCCAGCGAGGTTTAAAGCACAAATCGAAGGCCAGAGGGGATCAGACGATCAGATTAGCTTCTTAAAAAGCAAACGTAATTTTGAGTTTTTTGAAGCTTGTGTCAGCTTGAGTGCTAGCACTCTGAGAAAAGAGTGTTGTCCAGCGAAAGATAAGCGAGATATGAGAAAAACGCGTGATTTTAAGAAATGTCATATTATTTTGAATGTTACCATGTTATAAAGTCTGTTTTGAAAAACTGATGACGTGTGATTGTGGTCACAAATCTTAGCTTTCGAATGGTTACTAACACTCCTATATAAATTTTTCTCCAGCGAATGATTCGATTTTTCCTTTATTCCCTCTTACTCAGAAAGAACACCATCTTTTCCATCTATGTGACAATCGCGGAGCGCTTTCAATACTAACAATGGGTGGACTTCATTTATCTTCGGAGTTCTCTTATGCTATACGGCGGTAAATGAATATTGGACCCCATTTGCTGTGCAGGAATGTTCATAAGAGTGCTGTAATCATTCGAAAGCTCGAATCTGTGGCTACCGTATTACATAGCAGCATTTTGAAAAGCCTCTTTTATAACATCTCAACGGAATGAAGGCATTTGTGTTTCACACACGCGTTTTTCTCGGCAAAATAAACATTTCTTTAGGTTATTCAAAATCGTTCAAAAGCGCAAGATTTAGCAATTCAAGCGCTGTGCTTAATTTCTGAAAATACCGCTTCTCTGCAGTGTAATAGTGAAAATAACATTGATTCATATGCGCGGGCGTGTGTCTTAGCTAATCTACGCGGTGGGAGAAGCGATTTTTATTATTAAATTAGGAACTGTTACTCTGCTTCGAAGGATCAAATGTCTGACCTGGTACTAAAGATTTGTAAAAGATTTTCTCTACATGTTTATGTGCTTTTCGTGCTTCCAGCAACGTATTAGTTGAATTGAGCGGCCAACGGAAACATAATTGATTTTGAGTTTGACAGCTCTAGAAAAAGGTGTTTTGAAAAACCGGCTACTTACCATGCTAGCCAGAAATTCAAGCTTTCAAGTGACTACCAAACTTCTTATGAAAAGTTCTTGTCCAACGAAAGAATCGGCTTTTGATTTACCGCTGTTCAACATTCAAGAACAATCTTTACACTTCACTGTATTAGCATTCTTCATTAACTTGGCAGAAGCGAGCTACATCGGATGACCCTAACAACGACAATCCATGTTCCAAGTTCTTTGGCCTCTTACTTCCTCCAAATCGATTATTTCAAAAGTCGATAATTCGCTAGCATCAGTTCTAGGGTTTCTCAGCGTTTCTCCAAAATTCCTTGATACGAGGTTGTATTCGAAGAAATAATCACTTATTTTGCCAGGAAAGTCACAGTATATGAACTAGCTTCTAGAGTACCGAGCTGCTGCATACTCAAGTACGGTTTTCAGCCGAGACTTCTCAATGGCGATAAGAGAGAGAGGGATAAGAGAGTTGGAGAAAGGGAGAGAGAGATGGACTTACTAGGTTCTCACGGGCATCATAAGCTATAAGTATCAGATACTCAACATAACGATGCAAATCGTCCTAAATGCTGCACTTTGTTCATTTATTTTTTACAGATCGATGTTAAATCTATCTAAAACTACTGTTATTGAATCATTCAAGCCGTATATCTCATCCCAAAGTAAACTTTATTATTCGATACAAAATTGAATAGAATTAACACAGTTTTACCAGCAAACAATAAATTCATTATTCCAGATAAAAGAAATCGTGGGGCTCCAACAGCGACGCAGTGGTTGACGGATCTTTCAACTTTGGCTCGGTTTCTGAAGCATTCCTTGTGCAGGAAACTGTTTGAGCGCCTGATGAAGTCGGAGTCGATAAGTGGCAGGTCCAGCTAGTACGGTGGACAAAGGTGGTTTCGCAGCCCGCCTAGTTCAACTTTTACAGCGTTGGTTGTACGATTTGTCACCTTGTGTTATCTTTTAGGAGTATTAGTTGCTTCATTTTGATTTTGTGGTTGCAGCCGTTGGACTGCTGGTACATTTTGTCGATGTTCGGCACACTTCTCCACCGTAATTCCGTCGCCCGGATTGAGGAGCCTGTGGTAGATTAAACTAGTTGTAGACGACTATAATGTCACCATAACCTTCATCTTGTATAGTCTCGCCTTGAAGAAGTGACGCCGATTCTCATCATTGTCTAAACACTGAGCCGGTCATCGTTGATTATTATAATTGTCTTAAGTAACTAGTAAGAGACACATGTCGTTCTGCCGAGCAGAAAAAGTGGTGGCGGAAATTCAGAATGGTTAAATCATTCATTACCAGTCAATTCGCACCTATCACCATTTGTCGAAATTATCTGTCCTTTCAAATATTCTCTAGGTGCTCAAAAATTTTACGAATCCTATGCTGAGTTATTCTGCGATTTCTTGGCCATCGTGACTGTATCTGCTCCCACCAAATAGTTCACTGCATTTTCTGCAAGAAATTAATCAATTTTTTGTCCATGGATAATGAGTATTTGCAAAATTTCAAACCTGAGACCGGAGTTGAGCCAGCGTTTTCACCCTTACCCGGACTCCCGCTAGGTGCTTCAGCACCATATATCCTGCTCTGCGATCACTCGTTCATTCTATCCATAACAAAAATCATGTTCGTGACTTTTGCGATCTTCCAGTATCGAGTGTATCAAGGTGAATTTATGAAATTTGCGTCGCGCTGCAAGTACGGCGCAGTGGTTGGAGGTACTCTGCGTCTCACATGAAGTCCATAGGTTCGATCACTCGCTCATGGCTTGCAAGACCTTCCTTCCACCCAGGATCGACAGATGGTAGCGGACTTGTCTGTGAGGATAGCAGCAATGAGTTGGTAAATCGGTGGGCTACGGCGAGTCGTTATAAAGGGCATACATTCAGTCACCTCAAACAAAGCTAAATTGAGAACGAATACACGTCGCATCCTTCAGAGAGTGGTCAACGCCAAAAACTTTATTCTTTTACGTCGCAATACGCACTCGTTAACACGTCCTCTGCCTGTTTCGAGCTATTTACATAGCTTAGTTCCTTTAGTCAATTTTCCTCTTTTGACATCTCAATTTCTTACGTACAAAAGTGGAGAGAAATGCATTTTGTATCATCTAGCAACATTGAATTATCCTGGCAACGGTAGTCTAAGTTTCGCATTTTTTGGCCTTTCATTTTCTCCAGAAGCGGTAATCTCGAAGGGCGAGCATTTGTCAGCATTAGTCCAGAACTTTGATACTTTTGATCACATTATATTGTCATGGAGTAGCTGTGAAGGAAATAATCACTTCTTGTGGCAGCAGATGCACTCTGTATGAGCTAGCTTTCACAGCTACTGAGCTGCTGCATAACGTATATGTTGTACACCCCGAACTCAGTTTGCTGCCCAAAGTTGCTTTTTTGGGCTTTTTTTCCGTTAAGAGGTATTTCTTCCTCTGAAGGTTTCGTTTTTTTTTTTCTTGTAACGAGCGTGTTTATTGTGCAGTTAACGCTTTGGGTGCGACAGGCCCACCGAGTTGGCCCCGACTGCCACAGAGTACGGTGGCGAATAGTGCTTAGTGGTGCCGGTCATCGGGAAGTAGGTTTATGGTTGGAACACCTCCCACGCCGCTTCACTGCAGCTTTCTTAGTCTTACCTTTCTGACGCTGATTAGTAATGAAGACTCTCTTTTAGACGTAATTATATTCAAAAGAAAGCGCAGTGTCTCACAAACCACTGCTTTTTGATATGAAACGTGTATCCAACGGGGTAACAACGGAATCAACGCGCAGGTTCACCAAAGGTGACTACATCTACTTCAATACGGTTTCTTTCATAAAGCGATGCACCGTAGGAGGTATGTTTACAAATCCAACATTCACAACATTATAGAAAGAAATACTATAAAAAGTTGGATATGCGATGCATACCATGGACTCTACGTCTCATTTCATAAGCCAATGTAATGCTTAAAAACGGCGTTTTTTTGCTATCGTAATTACGTTATAGAAGAACCTTCAGTGCTAAACATCATTGAGAACAATCCTAGAATGTCTGATTTGGACCGCCATAGCGCGGAATTGAACCACTGACCTTCCGATGGCGATCATCACTAACCACTCGGCACCACGAAGTGCTTGATACATGCATCTAGGCAGAGCTAGCGCCGTGAGCATGCCGTACCCAAATAAAATTCAATGTATGCATTGTTTCAAGGAAGATGGCGCTGTTGTAGTTGAAACACACCCACCCCCCCCCCCGGTACCGTTACTCTGCCGTCATTCCTTTTATGATGTCATTCATGTTCACGAAAATCATGTTCGCGATTTTTATCATCTTCAGCATCGAATATATCGCGGTGAACTTTTGAAATCTACCTCGCACATCTGGTGTGGCGCGGTGGTTGAAGGTGCTCTGCGTCGCACACGTGTCGACGTTTCGATCCCACACCCAGAGTCTAGCAGACCTCCCACTCTACCCGGTCGGTAAATTGGTAACGGACTGGTCTCAAACGAGTCTACTAAGACAAGGAGCACTGACTCGATTCAGCGGAAGATCACCGTGATTCATTGTAAAGGCCAGATATTCATTAAATCACCACAAACGGAGCTAAAAGTTGAAGACGAATGCATGACGCATTCCTGTGGGATTGGTTAACGTCGAGAGCTTTATGCTTTTACGTCGTATTGCGTATTCGTTAACACTTCCTATGCCTGTTGCGAGCCATGTGTAGCGTAGTTCTGATGAGTATGGATTTATTGAAGTAGATTCGTCACTTTCGCTCTTTGCATCTCAATTTTTTACGTACTGAGATTGACAGATGTGCAGCACTTTATATCATAACTCAGCAGTATAGACCGAAAGTTCATAATTTGGACTTTGCACTGATATCCAATAGTGCAGCATTTGAAAATAATGACTATTTCCAAACCTTCTACAAGAACACTGAGACAGAACATCCAACATTACATTTCCGAGAGCAACCCAATGGAGGCTACCTTCTTGGAATAGGTGAGGCACATAGTGATGGAGTTTTGAATTACAACACTTCCTCTCGAATCCTCACCTGATTTTGGACGAAGCTGCTTAGAGTCGAAATTCCTACGATTAAAATATTGCCCAGAATCGGCTATCGATTAAACTTAGAGGTGGGTTCAAAAATCTGGTATTTCTTAATGAACGGATAAGCGTCAATCAACAGTACAGTTTGTTAAGTACAATACAGCACTATGATGATGCGGGGGCGCACCCGTCGAAATGTCAAATTATTATTGTACTGTGTTGCACTGAATGAATTATATTGTTAACAGCGGCATGTCCACTCAACAAGAAATATGCAATTTTTTACGTTATCCGTCGTCACATATTTATTGTGTAGATCCCAGCACTTCTCGCTTTCGATTCGTTTCCTCGAATTTTTCATAAAGTTTTCAATGATTTTTTTTATGTGCTGCTTCGACGGCTGCTCAGAAATCTTGTCTTATTTGTGAATGTCGTAGACTGTTGTTCTTCACGACAATACTCTTTGTAATCCTGGAAGTAGCTGAGCTATGGCGTTCCTAGATGTTCAGCTGACTGACTGAGTGCAAAAGAGTGTTGGGTATGGGAAAAGCGAATGGAACCAGTACTTTGCTTACACCCCGCTTTTCTGATACGCTGCATCACTAACCACTGCGCCATGTCGCCCTTGTAACAAATATGAAATGTAATATTTTTATCAATGCCAAATATGCAATATCTCTAGTCTTTATTGGAGAGTAACATTGTCGTTCCACAATTTTCTTCTCAAGTATCCAAGTATTTAGAAAGAAATTCACTCAATTGTAAATAAAATCAACATCTTACTGAGGATCAGGTTCTTGGGCATTTCCGAAGTTATATAGATCTCGCTGCTGGCGAAAATGTGTCTCCCTGATCTCTTTGTAGTGGAAATAACGAGGTAGTAATAAAAATGAATGCATCTAACTTTTCAAGTATATATTCGCTTCTGATCTCTCAATAATAAACCGATCTCCTCTTTGTTTTGCAGTTGAATGAGGTATGCAAGAACTACAGTAAGGTAATCTACACAGTATAATTCAGGCGAATTTTTGTTTTATTGTTTTTTAACGCGGTAGTCATGCTATAATTATGCATCGATGACTATTAAGTGGTATGCAAAAAATTCAAACTCAGGCGAGAGTTGAACCCGTGTTTGACTCCTACCGCGGGCACGTGCTACCGCTACACCATAACCATTGAGTGGTCGTCACTTTGCCACCACTATTTTTTTTGGTTTACATAGTTTTCGAGTAAATTGATGGAACCGATGGGCATCCAAAATTGCCCCATTTTAGTTGCCATGCTCTACCATAGGGTACTCAGATTAACCACAATCTGTAGCCCTGTGCAGTGGATTTTTTCCAGAGATTTTCCGCAAAGGAAGATTTTAGCACCCGTCTCAGATATTCTCCCCTCATCCGCAAGCCTCCTATATTTGTCCTCCATCATCCTTATTATTTCCTCTTTCGAACTTCCCTCTCTATTCCTCGGATTAGAGTTATCCTTGATCCAATCAAACGAGCGAAAATCTCATGTTTCAGATCACTTGAACAAGCCTCTTACCTCAAATCAATCTCTTAATAAAAGAACGAAGGACAAAGGATAGTGCTCTCGGCGTTGATCAGTCCCTGAGAGATGCGCGATATCGTCTTCAATTTTTAATTTCGTTTGAGGTGATTGAAGGCTTATCTGGCCTTTACAATGACTCGCGGTGACCTACCGCTGTATCGAATCAGTGCTGCTTATTTCAGCAGAGAGCTCTGAGACCAGTCTGAGTACCAGTTCACGAACCGCAGATGGATGGATGGCTTGGTGAGGCATGAGCGCGAGCGAGATCGAACCATCGATCCACCTTGTGTGCGACGCAGAGCTCTACTGAGCACTGCTCCACACGCGATCTTTCTATCAGTGTACAACCTTTATTCTTTGAATTCCTCGACAACCTATGTTCTTCTCAACTAAGCCTCACTCGCCCCCTCCCCTCTATCCCTATCCTCTCCGTTGCTTCTCCTTCCTTCCTTCATTCCTCCTTCTTCCTTTCTGCCCCATCCCTCCACTCAATACTCTCTAACAACCGGAACATCCCATCTCAACGTTAGCTCCGCCCCCCGACTATAGAGAGTGAGAGAGAGGGCGAAAACAGGAAAAAAATCCTACGAGCTTTCCTTTTAGCACAAAGATTGTGCGCGTTAGCGCGTCTGTTTGTTCTTTGTTCACACGTTGCTTTTTATTCAACCCACTCAGCTGATGATTTCGTTCCGATACGCGTACTTTTTTTTGCTCTCCTCGATCTTCTGCTAATCGATTTCGCCTACGTTCTAAGTTTTGTCTCTGTTATTGTGATCTGCGAGCAAATCGATTCGATCGATAATTGTTTTTCGTTGCAAACGATCTGTTAATGTGTTTTCGTTGTTGCAGAAATCGCTGTCATCACCGGTCTCGTGCGACTTCCCGGAGCGGACATCGATTTTGCTAAATTATTATTGTTATTATTATTTTCGTTCTGTTTTCTGTTGAAGGCGGTTTAATTTCGTCGTTTCGTCAGTGAGAAGTAAGTGAAAGTGCAGCTTTCGCTTCCACGAGATTTGCCATAGATTTTTCACGAAGCTGTTAAGGTTCGAATATTTTCTATGGCGTCCAGGATCGCGTGTCTTCTGTCATATTCGTGTTTTCTTCCGCTCTCTCAAGAGTTCTAAGAAGAGATACTGGTGAGTTCTAAGGAATTCCGTAGATCGCAGTCATGCATGAGTCAGTGCTGTTTGGTCGTTCCATAGGTTTTGGAACTAGAATAAATGCCATATTTATTAATCAAAAGTATTCAAAATTGCATGGTTTTTCTTACCATTTGACTGCGCATTTTTTTGCGAACAATTTGATATAGAATTTGCCTATGCTTGTTTTAGGATGGAGCTATCCTGGGAAGTAATTCGCTTGCTACTCATGCGCGAATGGCGCTCAGGGGAAAATGCTAATGAAATGGTACGCAAGATTAATGGAGCTTAGTCGATGACACGGTTGCTTAAAGGACGTCCAGAAAGTGGCTCACAGAGTTCAAGGCTAGAGAGAGCGGTCTCTAGGATCAATCGCGCTCGGTCCGTTCACAAGAAGCTCCGTTAATGTCACGCGCCGCTTCAACTCGCATTCTACTCCAGCGCCATTCGTGCATGAGTAACACGAGAACTTGTTCTCAAGAGTGCCCCATCTTAAAGCAATTATAGACAAGATGTATACCAAAATCTTCACAAGAAAATGCACAGTTGAACAGTACCTAAATCATGTACTTTAATCACTTCTAACTTGTAAATTTCGTGTTTTATTGCTGAAGTGCCACAACTTTGGAGCGACCTAATGTTTAGGTATCTCTGTGTATTGATACGAATGAATAATGTTGCTGAAACTATAGAAAAACGATCGCTAATCCATTGATAGCTAGTAAGCGCGCGCGCACACACACACACAGACACACGTGTCAGTGATTCCAATATCGTGAAAGAAGTCGTTTCTATTTTTATATGAATTCTCATTTATTTCCTTATTCATTAGGTCGTTCCATAGGTTCTGGTCCTACACAAATAAGCCCCAAATTAATTAACCAGAAGTAATTGCGTGAAGAGCGCATGTGGCGCAGTGGTTAGAGGTGCCCTGCGTCGCACACGAGGTCAGTGGTTCGATCTCGCGCTCATGGCTCACCAAGCCATCCATCCCTCCGGAGTCGGTAAATTGGTACCAGACAGGTCTCAGATTTGTGTGAGAGGATAAGCAGCACTGGCTCGGTCCAGCGGGAGGCCTCCGCGAGTCATTGTATAGGCCAAATATGCATTCAATCACCTCAAACGAAGTTAAAAATTGTAGACGAATGCATGGCGCATCCGTCAGAGATTGATCAACGCCGAAAGCTTTATCCTTTATCCTTTTAATTGCGTGATTCTGGTATCGTTCAATTGCGAACATTTTGGTATATAACTTGCCAATACTTGCTCAAAGATGGAGCTGTTGTGGGAACAAATTCGCTTGCTACTCATGCACGAATGGAGTGAGGGAAGAAATGTAGTGAAGTGGAGCGCAAGATTAAGGTGATTTCTGTGAACGGCCTGAGCGCGACTGATCCTCCAGACTGTTCTCTCCAGCTTTGAATTTCGCGAACAACTTCCTAACCGTCCTTCCTGCAAGCGTATCACTCCATTAGACTTTCGCGCAGCATCACTAGCATTTTCTCTTATACGCCAATCGTGCATGAATAGCAAGCGAATTTGTTCCTAAGAGAGCTCTATCTTGAAGGAACTATAGGCATGTTATGTACTAAAATGTTTGCCAGTAAAGGAGCACCTGAACGACACTAGAATCATGAACTCTACCTACTTAAACTTGCTGGATTTGGTGTTTATAATAGTGCCAAATCTCATGAGACCTAATATCCTCACTAATTCTCAGTTCGGTATGATTTTTCCTCTTGTCTTGTTGGAGCAAATCTCATTTCGTTATCCGAACAACAGTCGATACCCATCTCATTCATTAGTTTATGTCCCGCGTTTCCTTTATACAGTGTAATCCATGGAAGGCTTCTCCCTATTGGTAATAAGTGTTCATTCTCTGTCTCATTTTAAATATAATTTTTTTGTTTTTAGACTTATAACTCACTATATATCTCTTGTATTTCTTGACTAGCATTTCAAACGAAACTTTTGCTTTACATTTTATTAGTGCAAGATGTTTTCATGATGATTATCTGAACGTCTTTGGATTTGTATTTGATTTCCTAAGCAGCTCCATGCCTGTACCTAGTGTGATGTTCATTTGTTCAATTTTTAGGGAAGTCCGAAAGAGCACGCTCGACGCAGGCTATATCTCGATAGGAGAACTATTCACATTCTTATGACATTACATTTGTAACAATTCGCCGTTCACAAGAGAGTTTGCAAAGGTACGATGTACGTGGATTCTTTATTTTCACTGCTTTTAGCAGTGTTGTGATTCCATAGAATACATCGAAAAGTATTGAGTGTTAAGCGAAACATCTGATCCCAAGAAGAGTTGAACCCGCGTCTTGCTCAAACGCCTCCGGTATGAGTAAGATGCGGGTTCAATTCCTGCCTGGGGTCATGTTTTGAGTACCGCTTAATACTCTTAGATGTTTGTTTCTGAATGTGAAGTCGAAGTTATCTTACCATAGAGTCTGTTGATCGATCAGGAATCTCGATCAAAATCTTAGGTCTTCTCATAACTTTTCGCACTCGGGCAATAAGCACCAAATTTTCAAACCAGAAGTAATTAACATTGATTAACAACTTTCTGAGCTTTCTTTCAATACAAAATTTGTCCATAGCTGCCGCATCATGGCGAGACTCGGCAAAAAACCGAGACGCTGTTTGTGTAGACACAATTTCTTGAACCTTCGCACGGTTGATGTTCCTGAAGGCGGTCTCTGTATCGCGTCCTAATTCGAACATTTAGGAAGTAGCAAATTGCAATAAAAGCTTTGTTGAGCGGCCTTGATATGGCAAGTGTGGACAAATTTGGTGCTAAAAAAGCTGAAAAAAAAATTTACACCATACTTTGAATATTGTTACTCTTGAGGACCAGCGTCAATAGGCAGGCGGCGTCTTGTAGTCCCTTTTGCGGCAGTCAGACAAGCGGCTAGACCAGTGGCTCTGCATGTCTATATATGCGCGTCGGGATGTCTGCCTGCTTTCCCACGAGACGCGACACCGCCATCATAGTAGCTGAGTGGGCATCAAAATGACTCTCATGATCCTCAAAGAGTCAAACAATTGCAATTACTTCTGGTAAATAAACTCGGTGTTTGTTGCTCCAGTGCCAAAACTTATGGTAAGATCCAATAACTAAAGGAAGTTTTCTTTGCAAGCATTAAAGTTTGACCTCTTCCATGGCTAACAAGATTTACCGTGTGGGCACTTTCTCAGAAATCAGAAAGAACACTTGGTGATCCGTTCTGGTGTTGTGTATCCGATGCACCGATGATTTTTTAAGGTATTTCGTGGATTATAGCAATTCCATTTCCGTAGAGGAGAGGACACTCATGCCGAATATCTATAGGATTTCCCACATAAAGTTTTGTTGAGATTTGAGGCGAAGAGTTTATTACTTGGTGCAAGAACCTATAAGTTCGGTTACCGTTAACACTGATGTTATGCGGATCGAATGACCTCAGAAAAACCTTGTGCTTCCGATTAATATAATGTCAAATTGTCAGTTTTATCCTTGCTGTGTACCTTTTTTTAACATGCATGTCTTTTTGTTCTATTCTTAAGCACCTATCGTCTCAAGGATTGTACTCTTAGCATGTTTGTTCCTTTCCAATGGTTCGTAACGCGGTAGTGCTGTTGTCAAAGCTTCTGAGGGAGGGGGATATTTTTAGATTGAGCTAACGATTCTCCAAATTGAGGTCTTGGACTTTTTCACTTCAGCAAATGCTACCATGAGTAATTTAGCTCTACGACAGAATTCGGTTGACTAGTCGTGGCTGCTTTTCGCAGTGAACATCCAAAAGAACGGACCTCCCTGAAGAAGCTTTGTGTTTTTTTTTTGTGGTTCTTGGATAGTCCATACGATGCCATTTACCCAACCCCCTGCGTGTCTTCCCAGCGTCTTGCGTCTACCAGTGGCGTCTGACCCTGTGTTATTTTTAGACCGCTGAGTTTAGACGCCATTGTTAGATACAACACTCTAGGGACTAGACGCACAGGTAGTTGGGTCCATGGTCCCGTAGGGGATAGGAAAAGCCCTCTGTTGCTCCTGATAGAGGCGAATGGCTAACATAATGTTATTTTATCTCGTTACCTGATAGCTAATATCTTATGTGATAGTTTTGACACTTTATATCATCGCCCAGTATCTTGCAGCTTGTTTTCTTTGACAATCATTGTTTTCTCTAGTAACTGTAGATAACTAATTGCGAATGGAAGGATCGTTGGATATCTTTTTATTACGGGAGCTATCGAGGGTCTAGGGAATCCTTATTAAGCTTGATTACAGGTTGATATCTAATAATATATAAGTCAAAGATTTTTGGTGATGAGTGGCTTGAAGTCGCTCACTATAGACATCTTTGTTATATTCAACAAAATAGGCCAAGAAAAGCCGAGTCATTCTAGTCACGGTGTGTAGATTTCATTAGTTATTATAGTTATTTTAGATTTTATTCTCAATTTGAAATAACTGGCTGTATGTAAGTTTGGATGTCGGTTTTTTGTTAGTGGGGAAGAAAATCCAAATCAGTCTAGTCACGACGTAATGCTCACTAAAGACATATTTGTTATATTCAATAAAATAGACCAAGAAAAGCCGAGTCAATCTAGTCACGGTGTAAATAGTAACTCTAATGTTTATTTTGGCTTGATTAGAGGAGGAAAAGCCGAGTCATTCTAGTCACGGTGTAGAAATTTCAATAGTTATTATAGTTATTTTAAATTTTGTTCCCAATTTGAAAGAAGTGGCTGTATATAAGTTTGGACGTCGCTTTCTTGTTAATGGGGAAGAAAATCCAAATCAGTCTAGTCACGATGTAATGCTCACTAAACACATATTTGTTATATTCAATAAAATAGACCAAGAAAAACCGAGTCAATCTAGTCACGGTGTAAATAGTAACTCTAATGTTTATTTTTGGCTTGATTAGAGGAGGAAAAGCCGAGTCATTCTAGTCCACGGTGTAATTAGTAATTTTAAGGTTTATTTTGGCTTAAATAGAAGAGGAAAGGCCGAGTCATTCTAGTCACGATGTAGAGATCTCATTAGTTTTTATAGTTATTTTCGATTCCATTCGCAATTTGAAAAAAGTGGCTGTATATAAGTTTGGACATCGCTTTCTTGTTAGTGGGTTTTTTTTTTTTGTTCCCTCTGTTACTTTTATCGTTTCAATAAGTTTCTTGCACTATATGTACTTGACCTAAGAAAGACTTGGTATTGTTGAGCTTCAGTTGTTTTCTTGTTAAATAAAGTTTGTCATGTACCTTTCTGTGCTTTGTTTCTTTCGATGATCAACTGCTGTGTGTTGCCGGTTGCATGTTTCGTTTCAAAGGCAAACTTCAAACCGTTCAAATCTACTCTTTACAGCTATTCTTGAAGGAATTCCAATTTTTACAGTGATCCTCTCGATCGGGTTTTGTGATCCCCTCAATAACCCTTTGCAGGTTTTTTCTCTTTTAACTAATAGATTGAGCTCAAGAGTACTACAGTTGTGTTTTGCTCTGTTAGAATGCTTGAATAGATCCTTGTTTATCTTACAGACAAGTAACCGTATGCGAAATACTGCGAATGAAAGTGGAACGTTCCCGTGTTGGCTATCATGGAGGGCCTAAAAACCTTAAGGATTAAGAATTTAGTGATTTTTGGTTCTTCCTCACGTTTTCATACTAGGAAAGGAATGCTGGGCTTGTTTCTCCGATCACCCTCATTATCTCTCAAACTAGCTTCATTTAATTTCTTGTAGATAATTTCAGTTAGCCGGTAAATTATGCGATATACAGCTTCGTACGTTCCTGTGATGCATCGCCGAAAAGTCAGAAAAAAGAGTGCTCGACCGTGTGGTGGTCAGGGATCAAGTAAATTGAAATCTGGAAAGGATGATCAGGGACGTGCTGAACGTGCTGAAAAGGTGTGTCATCACATTGTTAGGATTTTTTTTTCTTCGGGTTTTAATCTGGTCAGAAAATACCTTCTGTATTGCTGTTGTTAATAGTCTTGAGGATTTTGTTTTTTCAATGAGATTGTTATCGTGTGGTGGTCGACAGCTTACCGTTGCTAATATTTCATTCGCTAATCGTCTCTGATTATAATTATTATTCCTTCACATAATTTGCGGTTGTCCTTGCTCTAAGTATTCCTGATTTTTAGAAAAAAAAAAAACAGTTGAGCGTGGCGGGGGTTGTAAAGTATGGCTCGGTGGGCGGATGCACGCGGCTGTTTCTTGCGAGGACTATAGCTTTCGGCTCACCAGCTTGGCTCGCTGGAAGGCCAGTGCCCTGGTATTCACGTCAACATTACTCCATCTTCCTCGGCCGAGTTCAACATATATGTTGTTTTGCAGTGTTATTTTTCGAAACGATTTCAACTATCTCGTTGAGAATACAGTACTCCCGTGTTTGGAAAAAGCTCGAAAAAACAGTTTGTGCGACCGTTCAGTCTTCATTCTCTTCGTTTTATATTCATTTCTTACCGGTTCTCGGAGCGTGTGGTCATCTGTTTTTTCGTTGACCATTCATCTGTTATTCAACCTCACAGAGTTCTTACACCTGATATGCCGAAGAAGTCGATCGAGGCACCACTTGGATTACGACGCATGCCTATAGTCATCATTCCTAGAAAACGAAAGTACAAAAATTACGTATCTCGACGTCGAAACACGCATCTATTAGCCAGCCTTCGTAAATGTGTGTCGGATCCTCACATATATCGCAGTTTCAACCAATGGAGAGGATTGTGGCGTGAGTTTTCTATTAACGACGAAGTAACGTCCCCATCAACCTCTGATGTACCACGATTAGTTGATGACGAAAGTGTACAGCCAACAAGTGATACTACGACCAATATGGTTGCTTCATCATTGGGCTCTAGAAAGTCACCATTAAGGAAGCATTTCTCTGGAAAACTTTCAGAACTCAAGAAGAACGAAGCCAGCCGTGCTACTTTACGTGTTCCACTGCCACCTGTGAAGAAGACTTTGAAGGAGGAATCTCGTTCAAACAACCTACAGTCGAAAGAGACTACCTCAAAAGTGTCTTTTACAGGTAGTTTGAGTAAGCAGAAAACGCGTTGTTTACACCTGTATCTAAATGCAACGTAGAGGATTCGACTGACACATCACCATCGAAAGGTGAGAACAATGGCAAGGTATCAGAATCTATTGCGAGTACAGGGCTCGAGGGTTCAGCTCCTCAAGATGTGCGTTCTTCTCTCAAGAAATCGGCAGCTCCTTCTCCAGCTAGTTTTCCGAGAACTCCTGAATGTGGAGAGCAATGTACAGCACCTGGTAGCATTATTGGAAAAGACAGAAAGCCTGTTACCGACGACTCAGTTCAAGAGCAGAAAGACGCTGCTGTAACTCCGTCAGCTTCAAAAGCCCTTAGGAAAGCGTATGGTTCAAAAAGTGGCACAACTATTTGCGCTATTGGCTCTCCATTGAATGTGCCATCTACGAGCAACATCAATGCTGAGGACCAAAGAATCATCGAGAAGAAATTACTGATCAGAAAAAGGAAAGAACAGATCAAAGAAGGCCCTGTTTTCCCAGCATCATCGAAGTGTCAAGTGGAAGTTGGAGAGAAATCGAGTCAAGCTGACGAACAGAAGGCGAAGAAAACTGTGAATGCTGTAGCGGCAGCTTTTTCGACTCAGTCAGTTTCCGTTGAAGTACCTGAGAGCTCAAAGGCTGAGGAAAAGAAGGAAATTAGTAAAGACGTGCAGCAACATCCTCCAAAAAACACCACGTCAGCGACAGCAAGCTTGCTGGCCCAACTTCAGCTTCCTCCCACGGTTTCAGCAAAAGTGGATAAGATTATTGCTTCGGGACAGAAATCAAAAATACAGAATTTAGATGATCAGGTGCATACATAACTCCTAGTTTACAAAAATAATCGACTTGAATCAAGTATTTTAGAGGGCTCGAATGAAAGCGCATCTTGATCGACAAGCAGCTGGTGTGTTACCTGACGATGATGACGGCCATCTCATTTTTAAGAAAAATGATACTCTTCATGGTCGATGTTCGTTTCTTTCCATTCTAAAAAATTGTAGTTTTTGGCTGGTACAGTAACCTTTCAAGTAGTAGCAAACTATTTTGAGCTTCAGCTATTTTTTGTTCTATCTCCTGTAGTATGATCACCCAATAAATTTACTCGGTTGTGTTTCTTTTACGTTTTTTTTTTAGGGGAGCTCCGTGAAGAGCTCGGAGAAGGCACGTTTGGCAGGGTCGTCAAGGCGTATGACAAACAGGTCTATCTCTTCTAAGTCATGGATTATTTCTCTTATGGGAAATTGGCATATTTAGAGGGAAAAAATGAGAGCTGTGAAAATTGTACGGAACGTTCATAAATATCGTGACGCCGCATACTTAGAGATCAAGGTGCTGACGAAATTAAAGCAATTGGATCCGAATGGTGTCCAGTGAGTCTGAGTGTTTATTTTGATTTCTTTTTACAAATTTTTCCTATTGGTTCATGATGGTAGAAATGCATCGTTAACCCCTATGCATCATGTGTCGTCGTTATCCATGAAACAAAACATTGATTATTGCTGCCTGTGTGAACAAGTGGTGCATTTGCAGCATGACGAGGCGGTATATCGATTCCAGGAATATCCTCAGTCGTTGTAAACCGAATAATGCTTCCTACACAGCGCGAACTCATGCGACAAGAGCATCCCCATTGCTCACTGAGATGAAGAATGTACTTCGTTGTCGACTATCACAGAAAAAATAGCGATCACGAGACAGTGGTTCGACACATTAGAAAAGCATTTCGAAGCCGCCAATTATGACTTTTTGCTGATTTAGTTGAAATTACTTGAAAAATATTTGTGTCATCATTGTACGCAGTCAATGTCGAATGCTCTCGTTTAGAATCGAGTTGTAATACATCGAAAATTCTGCATCGTATTTGGCGATGATTGGCACTTCTTTGATCCTAAGCGTTGAAGTTAAAAGCGATGATGTTTACGTGTCCTTAAAACAGATTAATCTTATTAGCACCGTGTTCTTCTTCCTGTTAAGTAAATTTGTTTTTAATCGAACAAAGTAATTCTGAGTTGTATTTCGCGTGAACAAATACCGCAGCGGTTGCTAAGTCTGGCTTCTACTAATATCATGCGAATAGGAAAAGTACAGAACATCCTAGGATTTTGATAGCTGAGAAGTATGTTTTCTGAGGTAACTGAGTCGAGCTGAGTTGAGATGGATGGTCAAGACCTTATCTTTGAAATTCTATCCATTTCAAAATCTATAATTTTTTTCAGAATAATTAGTCTAGTTTTTCTCAGAATAATTTGTCTAGAATTTACGGTCTTGTTAGTTTCCTCTCACAGGACTGCGGCAATTTCGACACATAGTTCACTAAGTGATTTAGCCTTCTTTTTTTCAAGTTTTCACTCGTTTCATTATATCCATCTGTTGCTTTTAAACGATAATGAAATAGCTTGGGATCCTTCCGCATTCTGGCGACTAACGAAAGCAGTTACAGTTTCTCCTATCCTATTCATATCTGCCTTTCCTCCTTACTCTTATTACTACTAGAGGTTTTGTTCTCTGCAATATCAGCGGGTCTTCAACTTTTTTGTGTAACCGTGAACATTCATTCTACGTAAGCCATGAATTTGTTTTGTAGTCATGGCTATCTATGGGAGTACAGGATCGTGTACTGATAAAAAAGCACCACAAGCATTTTAGTTTCCGTTTCCAAAGTTTTTTTTAAGAGACCAGACTGTACTATGCATTAGGTGTAAAGACCATCCATGTATAGAATTCATGCTTCTTTAAGGCGTGACCTGTTCTGGCGTATGAGTATGTATATCTCGATCAGGTAATCCACAAACGTATTCCGAATTATCTTTGACTGATTGACGATTTATTTTTTTATCTCCATTTCATAATATTCTATCGAGTGACGTTCAAATTATGACAGCTGACTACGTTTAAATGTTAGAATAAGTTATTGATGTTACCACTTCTTGGTTGATACTTGGTTGATCACTATGGAAAGGCGGTCTTCAGTGCCACATAGTCTGAATTCGCGAACATTCTTGTACTGTCTTCAGTCCGCTTTTTCCTCGGCCCATTTGAAATAAGCTCTGATTTCCTCATGATATTGGTTTGGTTCGGTGATTATGACGGATTGCTTAGTCTGAAAATATCTAGGGCATACATTTGCAAATTTAGCTAAACTGACTTACGCCGGTACCAATGGATGGGGGGAGAGAAAACAGCGTGAACAATATGAGTCATGTACGAAAAATTTTTTTTCGGATGTTTATTTTGTCGCGTCGCGAACAGTTTTCTTTCTGGACTTTTTGTGTACATTCTATGGCTTATCCGATGCAGATATTATGTTTCCAGTAGATCGGGATAAATTTTCTGCTACACGGAATAGCATCAAAAAAATGATTCGGTCGAGTGTGTCCATTTGATATGGATTCAGTGTTAGGCATGAGCTAATCTACTGTATTTTCGGAACATAGGACATCTATCGCCATGAATTAATGGTAAATTTATAAGGATACTCATTGAAAAGGGTTTCTGTAGTATTTATAAAGACTAGGCATACACACAATACGTATTTATCAATGTGTTTTTCATGATATGTGTTCTTGTAGAATTTACGTAATTACAACTTGACTTATTGATATTGCAAAAGGTGTAGTCAAAAATCACACTCACAGTTTGTAGGACTGTTACTTTTAACTCGCATTACTGTCAGCAAATTCTACCGTGTACACTTCTCACACATTCGTACACAAATGCAGTCATGACATTTCTCAGGCTTTTACAACTTACAGTCTTCCTAACGATTCGCAAACCCTTGCTGTAGTAACTACTAGAATCAGTAGGTCTTCTCATAACTTTTGGCGGTACAGCAATTAACAGCAAATTTGTTAATCAGAAGTAATCGAATCTGCTTAACAACACCATTCGTATTATGCGTCATCAGCTTGAACACATTTCTGTCATCTCTCAGGCAACAAACGCCCAACCGCTATTGTGAGCACCTGAACCGCTGCAGTCGAGCCGTGTCACGTCGATGTCGCCGCAATCTCATCCTGCATAAAGATAAGGCAGAGCTGCATGTCGCCAAATTGAAAAGGAGGAATTTGACTGCAGTGGGCTGGCAGTCGGTGGATCATCAGCCGTACAGTCTTGACTTGTCGCCGTCTGACTATCACCTCTTCTGACACTGGAGCATTTTCTGAGAAGAAGAAAGTCGACATCAATCCTTTGCGTCGAGGATTGACAACATTTTTAGAATCCAAGGATGACTGCTTCTGTGAACGCGGTTTTGATTTGTTGCCGGAGAGATGATAGACATGTGCTCAGACTGATAGTTCATACTTTGAATAGTGTTGTTAAGCGAATTTAATTACTTCTGGTCAATAAAGTTCGTGTTCATTGTTCTAGCGCCCAGGCACATATTAAGTCCCTAATAATGAGAGAAATTATTTGTTGCAATGATTGATTCTGACCTGCTAACATTTGTCACAACAGGTGCATAGTTCTAACACTGCGCAGTCTTCTGTAGCAGCCAATACAATGTCACTATTTGCTTGATTTATGATGGACATCTCTGAAGGCTATTTGAAGGTGCCGACACTAAAACACTGTCCATTTGAGTCGCTTAAATAGATGGTTGGCTGTGAAAAAATGCATCTTCACTTTCTACACATCGTCTCAGTAGATCCTCGATGCCGTTCTGGTATCTTTTATGTGAGTAGTACTGGTGAACTCTCTCTCACACTCTCTTTCTTCCTCTTTCTCTTTCTCTTCCTCTTCCTCTTCATCTTCCTCTCTTCTGTCTCTTTGAGGCAGGCGATGCCCCCCGATATAAGACATTTTTGCCGTGTCCGTGAACTCTGATGTAATTTCTGTTGGCGAGATCGACTGACGTACTAATTACTTTCAATATCTCCCATTTACCTAGTGAAGGTGATCTAACCATTTCTCGCACTTGTGTCATGGCTCAACTTAGTTACCTAAAAATAGAAGCAGCAGACCAAATCCAGTAAAATTTCTTGTACGAAAACATAGCACGTCTCATCCTGAGAAGAGGTTCACGGATATTTTGATCTTTCTAACGGTTACTGGTTTTTCAACCCGTTCCTGTCGTCATTTCTAGTGTAGTAATGCTGGAGTTGAGTAAAAAGTTGTGAGAAATTTTTGAAACTTTTATTTTCATGCAAAAATTTACAACAAAAATAACAGTGACTATTTCTCAAATCACCATTGTCGACGACTTTCTGCCATCGTTTTGCAAGACTTCGGATCTGCGTGAAGTACCATTCGGCTTCTTGGTGTCGAGGAACTCTTAGCATGCTTTTTCGACCTCGTTGAATGATCCAGATAGACGTCCATTCAAAAAGTGTTGCACTGATCGGAAGAAGCCATACTCGGATGGAGCATCGTTTGGACCGTGGGCGGCGTGCGGAAGAACTTCGACGACGTTCAGCTCTTCATACTTGTTCTTGATCTTCTTGGCCGAATGCGGTTTGGCATTGTTCTGCTGTATCAAAGCGCGCTTTTGTCGGACTAGTCTAGGATACCACTCCATCATTTTGTCTTAGATGTGATCCAGCTATTCAAATAAATGAACTGGATAAATATATACAAAATTATCTACAAGAAACGACACAAAAGTGTCATAAAATGAAGCTTTTTGAGATTTCTTAGAACTTTTTACTCAACCTAATAATGTGGAATGTGAAAGTGAATTTTTTGCGAATGTTATCAAAAACCGGCAGCAAATTGGTTCGGTAATAGGCGGTTCTTTTATCACAAGTGTTCAAAAAGCATGAGACGACACATAGATAGTTTCAAAAGACACTTAGAAAACACTGATCAATTTGTCACGTCATCTCTTCCCCAATTCACCGTTTCCGTGATTCGTCTATCTACATCTCTTGGTTTTTCTGCCGGTACAGGTTACACTATTCCCTCTTGATCAGCAATAAATGGACATCAGAGTTCATTATGTCCACCTTCAAGATGACTAAAGTCAATATACTCAAATTTTCGACCAATGCTTGCTTTATGTTTCATTTTCGATCGTTGTTGATTTCAAGTTAGTGTGGAACAAAGGGTATATGAACATCTAAGGAACACCGAACAAGACCTTGCCGAAGACGTATCAACGTGATTGGATGGTGGATCAACTCTTTTTTTTTAATCACAAACAAAAGTGATTAATGATGTCTGAACTAGCAAAGTGAGTAGATAGGATGCATCGACTTGAAATGGCTGCAGAAACTGTGGTAATAACAAGTTATCTAGCCAAAATTCAACAGCAGGGGCTGGACCCTGTATTATCCTCTGGAAGACACTACCGAAGTCATGCACGATTCAGCTCATGTAACAAAATTCTAGGCGTTCTCCCACATGTGTGCCATTCATAATTATGCATCTGCACCAACGGGTTAACTTTGTAATATGTATGTTTCATATCACATCGTTAACCCTTCGTTTCCTGATATGTTTCTACTTCCCACGTTTTGAATAAATCTAGGTCAGGATTTGCTACTGTGAGCTTGTGTAGTCACTGCCAAAAATCCGTAGCGCAAGCTTTCTGAATGACGGTTATCAGTCACAATCTCTTATCTCATCTCCTACCATGTAGTAAACATCCTAGCTTTTTCTCTGAAATCTTGAGCCTTCGGTCTTGTTTTATTCAAAGCAGTAAGAACATTACTCTGCTTTCGTCATCATTCTATTACACATTTCACACAGGGTAGCTTTTGTTTTAGCCATCAGTTAAACAGAATAGATTCATTCATCTTTTATCTCCTCCATGTTTTCAAGGATCAAGAAGTTCTTGATCAGATATCAAATGCATTCTTCAATTGTTGTTCTTTTTTTTATTACCTCATCAAAACTGTCTGGGTTCGTGGGAAAACCTCAAATCTCGTATGTTTCTAAATTCTTTGTTAAGTTAGATGAATATAATTTTAAAGTCACAAAAAGACTAGTACATGCTAAATCGGTCAGTGAGTTTTTCGGAATATGCCAAGTTTGGCGATTTGACTAGAAATGTAACCCGCGGCGAAGTTTTTCAATTTCAACTGTAAAGCAATCTGCCATAATTCGAAATTCATTCTCTTTCACCTTCACTCGTCATATTCCTTTTGCCGCTAAGCTCTTGATGGTTGGCTGCTGACAGATGGATGCGTTGTAGTGTAGAAAGATTGGTGACAAAACAGGTGTCGGTAGTGCAAGGGAAAGAGCACGCGCTCCCGGATAAGGTCAGATGCGAGTTTGAGTCCCGGTTGACGTAAAAGGTTTGCACATCACTTTATATCATTGGGTATATTCCTTTTTTCTCTTAATCGGTGTCAACTTAGTATTTCGCTCAGGAAGTCTCAATAACAATATCATTTGTGAGGCTTTTCTTTTGTATTCCAAAGCCTAAGTTTATTTTTAGAAGCTTATAATCTATCTCATTTGTTTTGATATCTGTGAGAGATTCTACTACTGTTTTCTCCTATATATTTCATCGCTGATTGATGTTGTTCTCATTCCAGCAAGATCATCCAATTGGTCGAACATTTCGATTACCATGGGCATTGTTGTCTTGTTTTCAAACTTTATGGCCTCAGTGTTTTCGACTTTCAGGTTGGTACCGCCGCTTATCTCGTGTTTTCACTTATTTCACAGGCCCCTGTTAGCAAAGTTTTATTTGTTTTATTTTATCTTCAGAGGAAATATAATTATCGACCATATCATCTGGAGGATACAAGACATATAATGTATCAAATTTGTTATGCCGTTAAATTTTTGCATGACAACAAATTGACCCATACGGACCTTAAACCGGAGAACGTCTTGTTTGTCTGCGATGACTGTTATACAGAAAAAGTGGGGAATGTGGTTAGTTTGTCGGTGTTGTTTTTTTTTTTTTTGAAACCTACAATATAGTTTCACAGTTACTCATTCAACCTTCAGACATACCACCGACCGAAAAACACCAATGTTCGTCTGATTGACTTGGGTTCAGCGACGTTCAATAACGAACATCACTCTGCGATTATTTCGACTCGACATTACCGTGCACCTGAGGTTATACTCGGTGCGTATATCGTCGTGAGGAGCAGTCAAAATGCTCGGACGAATTCATATTCCCCACAAAATTCCAGATCTTGGATGGTGGCAGCCATGTGACACGTGGTCGCTTGGGTGTATCCTCTATGAGCTTCATCGTGGAGCTACACTCTTTCGCACTCATAGTAATCGCGAACATCTCGCGATGATGGAACGTGTATGCGGTAACATCCCTCTACGAATGATTCGTAAAACAAGGTGTGATTTGTGACATTAGCTGCTCCTTTATCAATATGTATCACTCCAAAACCTTTTTTTTTCAATGAAGCGTACAACAAAGTATCCACTTTCAGAACCAGATACTTCCACAATGATGTTCTTGATGTGACAGGAACGGATGAAAGTTTCATTCGGGAGACTTGTGCAAACCTTGTGGTAATTTAGTTTTCGTTTGAATTATTTTTCTGTGTATTTAAAGTGGTATTGGATTCATTTAAGAGAAAAATCGAAGATTCCGATACTGAGGAGCGAGAGCTCTTTGAGCTTATGCATAGCATGATGCAGTTTGAGCCTGCCGCCCGTATCAGTATGGGGGACGCTCTACAGAGTCCGTTTTTTGCTCGCCTTCCCGAAAGCAAAAAGTATGTGTAAAAGTTCTCTTTTATAAACATATTTACACTTTTTCATCCGCGTTTTGGTATCACTGTTCCCTTATGTCACGCGTAAGACAATTAGTCTGAATACAGACTAATTCAGTCCAGTGTCTCATTCTAGGATACCTGGCTTGCATCCTCCTAACCCGACTAGAAGACCTGGTATTATGGATCCGTTACATCGTGGTAGTCGTGGTCGGACTGTGGATTTGACTGGAGAGGACGAAGCGGATTGAAAATCATTATGTTTGCTTCCACTACCTCCACTCTCGTTTTCAGTCATCTAATTGTCGCAATCAGGGTGAATTCTGTTCTATATTGTATGTAAGGTTTCAAAAAAGTTCCTTGATAGTTTTGTCATCAATCCGGGTTCTTCCTTGTCATATTTCTTCATTGTACTATGGGTGCTTTGTCACCGTCATCGTTTAGTAGAGTTCATAAGATGTTATATGTGAATCCGAGAAGACTGTCATGTTACATTGGTTTAATATGTTTCTGTTGAAGTATCCTTTTATGTTTCTTTGTAGCTGCTAATGAGTTACTTAGATTTTTATTTCTTGTTAGATCTTAGACTGTAAATATGCGTATTTATTCATGTGAATGTGATGCTCAATTTCGAAATAGCTGTTTTGGATTTGATTTGACGAGTTCTTGTTTCGAATAAATTGAGCACTTGTAGTTTTGTCCTTTTTTATCGAAACTGTATATTCTTTCGTTTATTGACGACTATTTTTATATTTCAGCTTATAATGTGTGCCAAGTACGTTTTACATCGAGTGTAGGTTAAGTGTAGGAGTGTTGGTGTTCGAAGTGAATTCATTCAGATTAGGACTAAATTTATATTTTAGTAAGAAATTAAAATCCGAGGGAGATTTACTACGACATCTATCTTATTTCGTTAGTATTTTCTTCGACGACTAGTCTAGTAGTCCTCGACGGCTCGCGTCAGCTGGATGACAGTCTTAGGGTTTTTTGCTTACCTCAAAGTTCTTTTGTATTTAGTCCATTGTCACAACGCAATGGACAGTATGTACTTCAATGACGTGCTGTACACTGAGTTTCCACTATGAGACCTTTTCATAGAACAGATTCGCTTTGTTTAGAAATCATAAAGGGGCAAGATTTGTTATATTACTTCAAGATAATGAGGAATTGTTGATCACCTGAGGCGTATAGATCCGTTTTTAACTTTCGGTTGTCAAGGCATGAATTTTTAACACCAAACGATTGATGAGACAGGCCTTCGTTAGCCGGACAGCACTATCTTGTAAAAAGAATAGAAAATTTGGTTTTGTAAATACCTTAACACTAACTCCAGAGAGAATTTTTTGTAAATATCAATTCAGAACTTCTATGCATCATTTGTAGAGGTGGGTGGAGGTCATTTGTAGGCCCTGTCAGATTTCCAAGTACTATGTTAATTCCTACTTTGTATATCAATTATTGAAAATTTTATCTAGGTCCAGAACATACGCTCAATTGTCAGTGTGCTACGGGTTTAACGTTATTCCATTTTATATTGTTCAGTTGCTACCTGACATCGAAAAAGTATCGCTTTAGTAATCAGTAATCAGTGAAGACTCGGTGAACTGTTTTGCGTGATCGTCGTTTTATTCTCTGATTCACAAAATTGAAAAGACGCAAAAATGGCCGAGCTGTTCGGGGGAATGATTTTGAAGGGCCATAAATGTCAATCCTATGGACGCTAGTGTGCGAACGATAGGGAAAGTGTTAAGTAGCACCGTTTTCCATTATATCTTTAACAGTGATTATTGAATTGGAGAAGACTCATAATTGAAAGGCTATGAGAATCACGCACATATTTTATGACATTTCCTTTAGTTTCCGCAGAAATTTGTTATACAGTGTAATATGGTCGACTTTGTAACTCTTCAATATACGTAATGGTGCAAATACATTTTTCTTTGATTAGCGAATGTCAATGTGCTACTTCAGAAATTTTCGTAGAGCTAAGGCCACCAGAATATCAATGAAAAGAAGAACAAACTCAAGCTGTGAGTTGATCGAGTTTTCTGATTACTGAGTAATAAATTTTCCCCATGTAATGCTTGCTTGACACGCGACATGTGGAAGCAAAATTTAGGAAATATCTAATCCCAAGATCAGTTCAGCTGTACATTGAGGTTTCAGTACTATTGTTTAATACTAAGCATCTTTGCACATCGTGCGGATCTCGGATTTCCTTATTCGTTTCGTTTTTTTCAGCCGTCATCTATGAGGATCTCTGGATTCTCGTGTGAGTTTGGCCGTCATCTAAGTAAAACTCTATTTTTCCATGAACTTTTCATCAAATTTTTTGGTATTTTCGCTACAGTGTTTTAGGATGTTTACCAGAGAGGGAGTCGCTGAGCTTTGTGAATCGAAGGGATAGTTCTCGTGCAATACCTTTGCCAATCTGCAAAATCTGAGGTGGTAGCGCCAAATAAGGTCGAATCAGCGACCATGCGTATCTGTACGACATCTCTAAGCCCTTCATATTCCCAAATTGGAATATTGCTATATAGAGGTCCAATGTTTCTCGGTTAAAGTACCAGTCCATTATTCTCGGTAGCACAAAATTTTCATTTGTTCTATAGCATTTTTGTGGATAATAAGTAGTGGAGGTGAAATCACAGCCATTTCGGAAACAACATCAGTCTTGCAGTAATCGTTTTCATTTCATATGATGATGTTTTTAGCCTCCAAAGTTTTACGGTTTCACAATAGTAGAGAAGTGTTCTACCTGTCGAGCTGTGATACTCATTCCTCGAAAAAGTCACAAGCTGTGAAAGAGTTGGACATTATTGTCCAGAAGCCCTGATAACAACAAGCTTATTTTTCTCCGACGAACGCCATGGACATTATTGTCCAGAAGCCCTGATAACAACAAGCTTATTCTAGAAACTGCAGCAATCATTGTAGAAACCCTTCCAGTAAGCACGTAACTGCATTTTGGTGATCCTGATCATCCTGGGAACATCCTGGCGCGATTATATGGGACCCTGAAAAGAAAAGCCTACTTGGTGGACACTGTTACTAGTCGAATGTTGATTGTGCTAAAGACAGATATTTTCGAAGTGGAACCATGTGAGCATGCCAAATAAGTAGTAATAGTTCCATACAGACGTGTTTACTCTTGATAATGTGTATTTGTAAGCACTCCTCTAAAATTAGTTCAAATAATGTTCAATAACTTTTGAGAAAAAGCATTTTTTTCCACAGAAAAAGCTCTAGTGCTACAATTTCTTCGTTTTTGAAGGGGAGTAATCTGCTGCAAGAAGTTGAAAATCTTATTAGCGACATACGACCTTTTCTATGAAATATGAATAGTATCGTGCATTGTGGCTTCTGGAACATATAACGACCGCTCATTCTTGAAGCACTAGTTAATCTGCTTGTTAGATAGTTAAAATCGTGGCTTACAATGTCCTTAGAGTGAGATGGGCAGAACATGTAGTAGAGCTGTAGAGGTAATGCACACAGAGCGAGTTTTTTGTAGAATGAACAAAGTGGTTATCACTGACAATTGCACGACAGTGTATATATTAGCAGCATCCCTAATCAGGTAAAGATGGAACAAGAAATTTCCGCACAATTTGCTCACGTCATAGCTGTTTTGCATTCATGTAGTTAAACATCAAAGCCGTTCGTTCTTATCACTTAAGATAGAATTGCTTTCGTAGCTGCCCACACCATCACTAAGAAACGTCAGCAAAATTCTCTCTCTACTTACCAACTTCCCTGTTGACCCAGCTGTTAGTGAACTAAAAAGTAAAAATCCACATCTTTACTTCATTTAGAGCTGCCATTTCTCTGCAGTATTTCTGCAAAAAAACTTGAGAGTACCCCAAATTGATAACGAGGTTTTTCACATGAAACTCAAAATGGACGACCTTTTGTGTTATTTCCTCAAAGCATTATAAGACGGATTGAATTAGTTAGTTTAATAAACTGTATTGTGGAAAGTTATCATAACACAGGGTCATCTAGGTGTTTAGTGACTCCAGAAAATCAATAAAAGGATGATTAAATTGAGTTTATGAAAAAAAACTCGATCGAAGTCACTGTTTGATGTGGGGAGAAGATGCCATGGTTTTCTGATGAGAGAGAAAATTCCACTTATTAATTTAGAAAAGATAAGATATCTCCTCATCGTGATTTCCTCTCTACCAAAATTTACAGTATTCAAATGGGACATTGTTACACTCATACCATATCACTTTCAGATTAGTATAAAACGTGAAGAAAAGCAAAGGATCGTGTTCTATTCTAAACATAGCATTTGAAAAGATTTTCAATCGAGAGAATGCATGTGTTCGTCACATAGGGTGAAAAATTCCGATATAGATTTTTTAAATAATATGACTGTTCACTATTCGGCTTTTACCGCAGGAAAAGTACTATTTCGAATTTACAGAACTAACTTATTCGTAAACATTGACTGATGACGTCACGCCTTATGGAAATTTTTGGCCTAGAGGGACATGAGTACTGCAACCAAAATCATTTATGTCTATGTCTACATATATTTTTCCAAACCCTTGTTTCAACTTTACGATTCTCGAATTTCATTCGGCATAATAAATGGTCGGAATAAAATAACTATTGTTAAGAGAGTAGTAAATGTTTGAAGATAAATATACAAACTTCGGACGTCAGGGGAGATTTGAATCCTCATTTCACTCTTTCGCAAAGACAGTGATGCCAGGGTAGGATCGTCGCTAGTGCAATTGGCTAGCACGCGCTCGCAGAAAGGATAAATGGGGGTTCGGATCTCATCTAGCATTCGAAGCTTTGCGTATAAACATTATCGGTTATATAGTTGTGAGGTCACACCATCGCTAAAATCGGTTAATACGAAGAATTCTGTTAGAAGTTTATATTTGAATTCAAACAATTCACATTTAGAATAAGAAGAACGAACTCGAACTTGTGTTGTTAGAGACATAGGTACTTACAATTGTGCATAAAATCTTATCAGATTGGAAACTCCTAAAATGAATTGCGCTAATCGAATGTGTCTGAATTAAAAGGTACACTATTCGTCCGCAACAATCCCGCAATGGCTCAAGAAAGAACACTTGGAGTTCGATCGTGTTTGTACATATTTATATTTTTCACGGAGCCATTCCGGTTCGGCGACAAAACAAACCGATCTGTAGCCAGTCCGTTCGCCTTCTGAGCGTTTCCTTAGAGCGAGAGAGAGAGAGTTTGAAAAACTAGTGAGTATGTCCGAAAAAGTAAAAAGTATAGTAAAATTGGAATCAGAAAGAGCTTCGTAGATCGGAAACAAATTGATGACAATGCCGAAGTTGTTCCAGAATATCACTAACACCTTATAGCAACTCGATTTTATGTTTAGAGCTGGAATTATGAGCAGAATATTACTTTTGTTCCAACTTTTGATCGAAACCGTCCATAATTTTTAGAAGAGTAAATTTTTGATTTTGCGCAAGTATGAAATTATATATTATCACTAATGGTAACATAATTTAAAGTCTTGATGTTTCCTGCCGCCGTCTACTACTACCACCATTATTCTCACAGAATTCAGGTCAACGTCGTTCGCGTAAAAAAACAGTAGTAAAGGGACTGATTTCATTAATTGGCAATTAAATAAGATCCTCGTCAAAGAAAGGAAATTCTGCGAGGATTTTTGGCAAAATGTTATAAACAAAGTGTTGTAGTTCAGAAAAGTTTCGATTTTATCGTAAAACCAAGCCTTTATTGCGCAATGAAAAACAGCACTGAAGGTTAATTGGTTTGACCAGTTTATAAAGGATCGCTTTTTCAGGAATTTAGAATGTTGTGTAAGGCTATGCCTTTACGGGGAAATAAATTCCGTTGCATTTTCAGCAACTATTCGTAATAGTCAAAAAAACAACAGTGAACTCGATACAAAGCGACTTTAATCAGAAAGCGTAGGCTTATATGCTGTGCCGATTTATGCTAATCATTTGTGGCATATTCACCACGAAAAGTATTCGCCTAGCACGCGCACAAACGCTGGTTTGACTACCGTCTGGGGTCGTATTTTTGCTCACCATTCAATTCTCTTAGTTATTCGCCCAAATTATTTCTTCCTAGCTCAATAAAGCGCAGCAACAATAGATTTGGCAGTTCTTTTTTTCTTGTGATAACTCGTTGAGGTGAAAGAAGCATCAAACTGGAACAGTTATGCCATTGGTCCGTTTATCGAATCGACCATGCCTAGACTTCTCGAGAGTGCAAGAACATTCTATTGACGAGCGTCTGTTCGGATATTCTGTTATAGTCCATCTGATCTCCCGCAATCACTGAAGTGGGTTGCACTGCGAATAAAAGTTAAATGGAAATTTTGGATTTCTGTGCGTTGAATAGTAATCCCACGCCCTTGTCGCTCCATTTCTATGAATCTCACCAATTAAATGACGTGTGCCAAATAAATGGTCATGTAGAGGTGTTTGACTAGGTTAGGCAAATAGTTCTGGAAAAGTTTCCAAAGTTTCAAGTTTTGAATTTTTGTACTGTTTTTATTGGTAGCTTTGTATGTAATTATTTACTCTATTAATTTCAGCTCCAAAATGACTATTGAACAGTAAGATTTTCGTTTGTTGATCAGCCACTATTGGAGAAATGGTTTAAGAACTCTTAAAGCTGTCGATGAGATTAATCATTGTGAAGGTGCTGGTACGGCGACTAAATTGGCTGTGGGCAGATGGTTTAAGCGATTCAAAAAAGGCACTTTTGAACCCGAAGACATGCCTCGTTCTGGTTGGCCATTTATTTCAAATGGAAGTGACTTACAAGCCGCTCTGGATGCTTAGCATTCATCGGGCACTCGTGATTTGCCTGAAGGGCTTGGTGTTTCGCAACGGACCGCTGTCAATAAGTTGCACCAATTGAACTTTGTCCACATGAAGGAGAAGAAGAATAGCAATGACAAAAACGTCTAGATGATGATAACACATTGAAAAATAGTATTTACTGTTTTTGTAATTTGAGCATAAACACCAAAATTCAAAAATTTCCCACGCCTTTTTACTCAATCATACGTACTACAAAAATTTACACGCTTACTCGTAAAACGCTTGAGATGTTTTGGACTTACGTCAGTCTTAAATAATTTGCTCTACATAGGGACTAACTAACGGAGCATTTTACTTGAAACTACATGATCCATTATAGGAAATCAATTTGAAACACAACTGTAGTATTGCAGACAAGTTAGATTGGATACACGCTATCTCGTCCTACTTCTTTCAGGTTCTGAGTTGGTCGAGTAATCAATCTAGAAATAAGCTACCGACAATGTGTGTAGCTAGGAAACAATTCGATCAATAATATCATCTTAATGAGTGGAAAATTGCGAAAACACGTGAGAAGGAACTTAGTGACTTCTGTTGCAGTATAAACCTTGAGTAGTTGGTTTCTCTTAGTAAATAATGACGGAGAAGAGGGGAGCTTCGAAGAATTTGGAATTTGCCGAAACGTTAGTTATCGTGGAATGAAGGATAGAGTTAAAGGGCATATTAAGTGTTAGCTGAAGATAAATAAAGCTTCGGCTGAGTCACATAGGCCAATTTATGTATTATTTTCCACTAAGCATCATAGAGATACCTAAGGTGCAGCACAGCAACACAGAATATGCAATGATTATCTGTTACAGCCGTGAATCAACCCAGTATTTTGATGGTTTGGAACACGCCCTGTACCACTTACCTTCACCGAAATGATTTAGGCCTTGGTTTTCGTGGAGTGTTGGGACACCTTTACCTACTGCGTCGAAGACGCCTTCATCACTGAAATCAAAGGTGCACATTTGGGGAGGAGGTAGAAAACCCTCGTCAAACAAGACGGACTAACTAATTATAAATTTCCAGGCAAGTGCCTATTACCGTAACTGATGATTTTACGAAACAATCTTACTCTATAGTGAAGAAAAAATCGGTTCAGTACAGTCTCGACATGAGTTTTTGGTTGCGCAGAAGCTTCGAATGAAGGACCGCTCACATGTTTGTTTGCTATGCTTCGGTCAATTGATCGGCCAAAGTTAAAATCCCCTTGTTCGGATATTCTTAGCGTTCTCTTCTCATTTGTCATCGTTTCTTTTCACTCCCTATTACCTCGAACATTTGCAGAGTTTGCTACATAATCATTGCCAAGAAAGACAATATCATTTTTCGATGTTTTTTTTATGAATTTTCCTTGTGTCAAAAATCGCCTGATAGATCTCTGGATAGTAGTAACTGTGGTTTAGTTCCTTAAGGCGAAATATGAGTCGTTAAGAGCATATTATAAGCGATAGATGCTATGCGCTCAGTCCATCTGTATTATTTGTAGGTTGATACCTTTGCTTCTACACGGATTGCATAGCGCAGTTATTTCGTAGGACTTGAAGAAAAGTAAACATAATGCACACGGCCGGAAGTTTTATATCAGTTCGAAGTTCCTTCTTCTCTTTTCAAGCCAAACACAAAGTTTTATTATGAAATTTATTCTGAGAGCTGACATTTTGGTGGTTTCGCCTTCTCCAGAGCTCGTAAATATGCGGCTGCACTCAGCCTTATAAGCCAAAAACCTCCATTCCTCAAACAAAAAAAAACTATCACTCCTAGATCTCAATCGCGCCGAGGAAGACGAAGCCACCGGAAAATCTATTTTTAGAGTAAATTATGCCATAAGACCTCGTGTTTGGCTGAAGGAAAAATAAGGAACTACTGAGGATTGCCAAGCTTAATAGGTAGTTGCTCTTGGGAATTATCACTCTAAAATTTAGACACAACATCTACTATGGGAAAGTCCGGCAGGCTACTAGTGACTATAACCCATTTCTCATCTCCCCTTGGACAGTGTCTAATAAGCTACTCGCCCATAATTTTTGTCCAAAACGACGCTCCTGCCTTGCTCTACATGCCGTTCAGCAGGAGGAGCCCAATTGGGCTGCTCAAGTATGCAAGAAGGGCGAATGGCTGTCATATTGGTTCCTGTTTAAGTCACTCGCTGATTATCGATTGATTACGAGCGATACAGACGATAATTCTAATAAAAAAAAATCGTTTTTATCACTCTAGACTTCAGTCGAGACATCAACAACTAGCTCAGCATCTCTTATATGATGTGCAAGTTTTGCTACTATACCTGAACACACTAGAAGTAGTTAATTACTCTACTTATTAGGTGAACCATCTTACTATTTTAGTTATTTTTTGCTATTCTGGTCAAGGGAATGTGATCTTCAAACGACAGCAAGTTGAAAAAAGGAAAGTGTGAGGAGAGTGGTCAGAGTAATAAAATTAGTGTTGCATGTAGTAGCCACGTTTCAATCTTTGGGACTATCGGCAAACTACTTTTGGTGAAGTCCTTGGTCCCCTTTACTTTACCCCTGTTCTAGGGCCTTGTGACTAAACTTCCATTTACCCGCTTTTCCAGGCATAATGTAAGTTTTCCCCATCATTACCTATAAAATTCGCGCTTACTTGAAGACTTCAACGCTTGGTGGACCATGCGCATTATTTTCAATGCAGGTAGTAAAAACATTGAGCAACTCTGAACATTGAGCAACTCTGAATATAATTCAGTTTGTCTTAGCTGACGATGAATTCAATCGATTCATAAAAAACTGCTGATCAACACAATATATAATGCACAAGTTAAGCTATTCTTTTATTGCAAAATTTGGCAGATTTCGAACCCACGAGATGAAGTGTCTCTGCTCTCCTTTGTCGAAGTTAGTAATTAGAACATAGTCGCATTTTGTGGAATTCTGCTAACGCACTTGCGATGTGAGTTTTAAAAATTTGGATTATTTTCTCGTTTCTCTGTGAATTTTGATTCCAAAGAATTTTTGAAATGAAAGAATTATGACTAAAAATTGACTCATTGGAGGGAATCCCCTCTTGTAAATCTGTTATTTTTTATTACTATTAACTTTCGTAGTTATAAAGATATTGGTAGTAGTTCTAAAAAACTGACACAGTTTATTAAATACTACTGGAAACAAAAATAACTGATTTGAAAATCAAAGAACTGCTGGACGTGAGTTCTTTAGAATATTCAAGTTTCATTTAGTCTCTGGGTGTATCCTGATACACATTCAGCATATGATATGTTCACCCTCGTCAATGTGGAAAGATGTCTTATTCTCTTCACTAAACTGATTGAGCGCATAAACATCCGGTCAAGTCTCTGTTGTTGTTGACCATAGTAGATAAGCAAGGAGATTTTCTAACATTGAGGAAAAACGAGAGAAAAGCAGCATGAACATCTATTCTCTTCGTAGTTTAGTTTGGGCTATTCTTCCAGTAAACGAGCTTATTTCTTCTTAAGCAGGAGAGAAGAAAGTAATTTGATGTGCCGTTTTATTGATATACTAAGGTTCTTATAAAATTCCTATTTGGCTTACGTTTTGGTGCTTTCACCTTCGTCGGAGGTGTCGTGTTTCGTGTCGATGACCCTACATCCGTTCGCCTCGTGGTAAGGGGTTTCGTAGCCACATCAAATCAAATCTTTTATAACGCTTACAACATCGCTCGATTAAAGTAATCTCACTCGGCTTCTGAGACGGTTGTTTGCTGATTTTGCGCGATAGCAATTTGCTTTTTTTTTTCTTTGAGTGATTCGGTTGTTAACTATATAATGGAATTTTTCGCCAAAGTTAAACGAAAGCCGTTGATCAAAGCAATACGAGCACGTTAACTTGGCTAAAACATGATGATCTCTTCCATTGTGTGCTATAGACAAGTTGATAATATAAGTTTTTAACAACTGCTAGTGTTCATATGTTGACCTAAAATGTTCTTGTAGACACTGCGAAAGTGCTGGATGAAGAGGGACTCCTAGAGAGTGCATAAAAGCGCTGAAATGGAGAAAGAGGGTCACGATCCTGCCTTCAACGCTCGAAAAAAAACCTCAACCAGTGTTTGTTTGGTTCTTATTCTTCTTTTCATTTCTTTGACAAAACAAATGACTTTGGTTCAGTTCATTACTCTCTTCTTCTCTTAAGTAAAACGCGTAAACGGCACTAAACAGATCCATGCGGAATGATTCCATCCTAAATGAAGTGATTTCCTTAGAGATATTTTGACTTACTTTCTTTTACTGATATCCACTTCCTAAAATCGTTTCTATTTTTTAAGGAATTTCTATTTTCAAGGTGGATACATCCAGAGAGGTCCTCAGTGTGTTGAATTGTGAATGAGCCACGCATCCATGAAGTTTGATGAAATTGAGGATCTTGTTAGAGAATGACAACCAATTCACAAAGTTTCCCCTTCAACGGAAAATGTATGGTCAGCTTGTGCTGGTTACGAACCAACGCCAACGGTTCGTTTGTCCTCACTGAGTTCAAACTTCCGGCATGGGCGGGTCACGCACTCAGCGGCCGGCACTCACACCACAACGGAATGTAATATCTGAAATGCAAGCTAGTTTTGTTCAGTGTCGCTTTACGGATACTACAAATCTTAAGTAGAGAACTAATTTGCTGACCGATACTATATAGGGTGTCCATCAACCCCTCGAATGAGGGTAGCTTTCGCTTAGGTTAGCGCACTAATGCATATCCACTGCAGTTAGAAGAACAATGTAGATTTGCGTGATTCAGTACATTTTCATCTGTTGCAGAGGATCTCACGATAGCGATTCAAATCAAATGTGGACAACGCTGCGTGTTTTCACTTTTCTCTATTAAATGAGCATCCAGGAAGTTTGCCAGAAATGTCGGCATTCAAACAGTGTGCTATAGTGAATTGCGGAAGCTATCCGTGCCAGTGTTACCGAATGTTTTGACGATTGGCGGGGTCAGGAAGCGTCACTTCGTGTCAGAAAGTGAGAGAGGACGTTTCCTAAAGGTTTGTACTTCTTCTCCGCGCATGACCAAGCACATCTTGCCGAGGCAATCTTTCCTTTACAGAGAGAGCGAGAGAGAGAGGGTTAGAGAGGGAGAGGAGGAGAGAGAAAGGAAGAGAGAGGGAGAGGATGGGGGAGAGTGACATAGAGTTAGAGAGAGAGAGAGGGAGAGAGAGAGAGAGAGAAAGGGGACGAACGACGATTCTTCGACTGTTTTGTGTGCCTTTGACCGACGAACCGCACGCAGCCGACTGCCTATGTACATATCGGGGCATTTATGCTTCGTGACGCAATTCGCCTTGTCCGTCGGTCGGTTCGTCGTCGTTCAACGCTACGCTTTTTCGCCCTCCTACTTCACCACCGATCACTTCGTAGTACTATAACGTACCGCATATGACGGAATAGTTGCTTATCTTGCGGTTTGCGTTGGTAGTTTTTTCTCCCTACCTCTCGCTCTTCACACCTCGTTTTACTGTCAATCTCGTGCTCTTTGTCTCGTCAGATGTTCCCTTTTCTCTTCTACTCGAAAAAATAAAAATAAAATTCTACTGGATAGCTGAAAGTATTCGAGAAAGTCACACCGAAATCAAGCGAAGAAAGTCAGTTGCCATAATTTATTCGCTGAAAAAGAAAGCCATTATGATGAAATGGGACTATTTTCGAGTATAGAGACTTATTATAATAGATGAGGTTAAATAGTTTTCGCTAGGGATTAATTCAAATTGTTCGACGTCTCGATGGGAACGCTGTTATCACTGATGTGCAATGCGGCGGTGCCTGGCTATTCGTTGTTGTTTAGTGACCATTTAAGAGTAACTATGTTTACAATCGGTCTGGGCTTAGAAGAAAACAAACACGCTTACTGATCCCGAACTCGTCGCTATGTGCCTACCCGTCACACCCTTATCATTGCCACTTCATTGAACCTCCTCTCTGCAGTATTGTTAGTTGTGAACTTCAAAGGTTAAGGAACTCTATCTGGCTATAAAGCTTTCTTTAACACGATACCAGATGTCAACCCCACTTAGCGGTCTGAAATCGCCTGGGTCAACTAATTGCTACGTTTGCGATCCTATTGGAGGCAAGAGTTCAAGTTTATGGTATAGGGATAAATAGCTATTTAGCGTGGGATTATAGCTGATCATTGACCCCAAGAGGCACTAGGATAGTGTGGATTGGGTGGAATAGAGAGGAGTAAGTCCCCATTGGGTGCAATATTGTTCTCGGGGTGTGTGGAAGGGGGTGGTGGGCGACTGCCCTTAATGGCTGGTGCGAGCGTGCGAATCACGGATGTTTTGCCGGCCACCGATCGCGCGGCCTCGTTTTGAGCTGGCACGCCCGGTTGACCCGCTTTCGATGCTTCCCTTCCTTTCTGGGTGGTAGTGATCGTTGATGACGGCCGAAATAAATCCCCCTTTTTCACTGTTCAAGACCAGATTTTCGCTCTAACTTCATATCCATATCAGAAACATTTTTCTTAACTCTATGATCTACATCTGAGGTTTCCGTGACATCATATTCTATTTGTATCTTCTTCACCACCATGTTCACAATTATTTTTGTTCGTGCTATTCAGTCACTATCCTGTTTATTCTTATGTACTTCACATTTTCGGCGAATGAGTGGACATACGAAGGGGAGGGTCAACCAGAGGGTTGTGGCCGGTGTCAATCCTTCACCTATAGCCTGCCTAGAGGGTCTAATCACCCGTAGCCCTCTAGTGTACGATGCTGCTGATGCATTGCATTGGTGCCGGTCTCAACCCTGACGAGTGCGATGGTCGAAGAGAGTGGACAACCACAAACGGCGGCGGGCGCAGGTAGCCCGCCGCCGTATGTTCGTGACATACTAACGGGTCGGTGCGCGTAGGATATAGTGAATATTGCCTAAGCGGTTGACGACGAGCAAACATCGCTAAGAAAAGCGCCTTCATTCGACCACACGCACTCGCACACCCGTACGCCCACGCACACGTTCAGTAGCTGACTGACTGTATGCTTCTCACTTGCCAATCGGTGTCTCATTCAATGTCATTGATATGTAAAGGTGCCCTTCCAACACTCGATCAATGCCATTCGTTACGTAGACCTATTTTGGCGCCCGCGTGGAAGGCCGTTCGCTTGCCGCTGCTTGGTGGCTGCAATTCGGCCACCGCCGCCTATCGCCAGGCCGACCGACGATGGCCTAGATCCGTCGCCTAGTTCAACTTCAACTCTCGACTTTGAATCTCCTCCTTACCCATGCAACATCCGATCCATGCTTCCGTCCCCATGAAGGGTCTTGGGATCTTGAAATCTTCCCTGAAATCTTGGAAACTCTCCCAATCCTCTAGACTCCTTCTTAGTCGATGTTAGCCATGCAACCGTTTGTTATCTACCATTCAGCTCTTAAGCTTGTATCCTCTGTTCTGTAGTTCAGTTGATGTGATCACAGCACTTTTCAATGTCAAGATCATTTGAGTCTTTTTCGTATCCGCATCCAACATTCCAGCATTCCACTGCTGTTCGATCCGCTGCCTAATCCGTCGTCTATCAAAGTCTCGATTCAAATTCTCTCAGTACACTTTGACCTCTTCTTACTCCTAATTTGCTCGAAATTTCGTCTCAACCGCTGAATATGCCGTTAATGGAAAGTTTGTGCAACATTTGTTTGAGCCAGTGAAACTCGTTGACTTATCGTTAGTAATGCCGCAAAACGAGAGAGAGAGAGAGAGAATGACATTCACAACCATTCTCAACATTGTCTCTAGTCCTGTTTTCGCCCCCCAAAACCTTGTTGCCTTTATCCGTTTGGAACCCTTAAGTCTTTTCCATTCGTTCGTAGCTCGTCAATGCCTCGAGCGTCCAAGCGTGTGAACTCAAGAGTGTGACGTGTGACCTAGTACCCTCGTGCCTGGTGACGTACATATTTGTGGAGATTTGGCAGATACTCGTAATTACGTCTGCGATCTCCAGGAAGTCTTTCTTCAGATGCTGAGGGCCTTCTTTGACGAGCCTCTGACAACAGGGTAGAAAGAGAGGGTTTGGATTGTCTGAGTGCAGGTGGGGTGGGGGGTGTGCTTGACGTTTGTCCAGTTTTTGGCCGCAACCCAATTTCGTCGCGCCTTCACTCACTTTCTCGTTCGATCCCGAGTCTCTCGCGCTTTCGCCTGTGGCGCGGTAGCGGCGCCGCGATCGTGCGCGTAATTCGCCGCGTCCGCGATATCTTTTTTGTGAGCATGTTTTTCAAGCGAATCTATGCCATGCGAAACTGGTTGCTGTCTGTGCGCTTGGCCATCGTGGCCTACTGTCCACTAGATATCTCTTTGCGTTGCCATGTCGTGTCGACACCTTCCTCCTTACACCTCTAAGCCATACTCCTCCATTACGGGCCCGTTTCAGCCACTCTTCAGCGACCTTTTCGAGACGGTTTTTCCATGTCAACGATTACCAGGAAATTTCTCTCTTGTTTATTGTCCATGAAGCGTTTTGCAGCAATCAGTGGGTGTGTTCATTGAAAATCAGTAGTCATAAGTTGTCGCCCGGGTGTTGCTTGTAGAACCAACCGTTCGCCACGCACGATATGTCAAGTCAGCCGGCCGGCGACACTGCGATGAGCGATTTGAGTTTCAGTTTGAAGTTCAATTCTGCACTTTGCATGTCAGTTGACCAGCGCTGCCAACCACGCTAGTCGCTGCCTGATTTTTCTACTCCACCTTCATCTCGGTCATTTCGATGTATGTGAAGGAATTTCTGTCCTTTCAGCCTCTCGAGTTCCAATATGCCAACATAACGGCACAGTCTCTAAGTTCCTCAATCACTAATTGAAATATTGACTTTATTGCATTCACGCGTATTCTGTTCTGGATGTGACATATTTGATGTTCTCGATGTATATACCAGCATTACAGTGGCTTAATTCTAGATATTATATTAGAAAAGCTCAGATGTTGGGAGTTGAAAAGGCAGGGTCGTCCGACCTTTCCTCTTCCTCCACTGAAACGTCGGCGATTTCCCCTGTCAGTATGATTAGTATTCCTTCATCTCCTGATAAAGACAAAAAGAAAGTAAGTTTTGATGAACGATTTCGACTTTCGTTATCTGTCAGGTGAAAGTCTCTCATCAAAATCACTAAAGCTCTTTGAGATTTCATTTGTGCGCTACAACCCCGACATACCTCAGATCGTCACGTCTTTCAAAGGATATCAAAAATTGATGTTTCAAGGGTATAGATACAATATTTATCAGGTGTGTGTATGTCATACGATATTTGATATCGGATCCACTATAACAGTTGTTGAGTATATTGAAGTCATAGGTGATGCCAGAACGTAATTTCAAGTCATGGCGATGTGTATGTGCAAAGAAAATTCCCGACAACGGTTCGTGGTGTAAGTGCCGAGCAGAGACGACCATGGATGACCAAAAAGCAGTCACGAAAGGCGAGCACAATCATCCACCGAAACACCTTCTCGCTGAATTAGAATTCATTAAGGTAAATCTTAGGGAATCTTACTTAGGATTAAGAGTTGAGCCGCAGATAAATGCGCTCTCTCCGCTATAAATACAAAGTTTTATTTCACTTTGGTTTTCGATCTCAAATTCCTATCTCACTGGTGAGTTACGTGACACTTCTGCAAGTGAACTACTACTTCTGTCGTGAGGTCATAGTTCTGACAGACCATATGACAGTCCTTCTGGCTGGTTTGCCCTCTTTCTGTCTCTCACTTATTCTCAGCAGCACTTGACAAAAGTTCCATTTCTACTAATGTTGCCGATCTTGAGAAGAATACAAACTGGCTTCGGCTTCGTGATACAGTAACATATGCGAAAGGCTTTTTACTGTTACACTATCGGCGTACCCGGGAAGCTGTGCATTCTTATTCATTTTCGTGCGCCGATTTTCATCGGTTGTACCGTGTTCTATGCTTCGATATTTCGAGCAAGCAATTAGGTAGGTCATTATTCAAGACGGAGATGGTTCGTAAGGGAATAACTGAATTTTATAGTCCAGTTCTGCTTAGCTAACCATGGGCACTAATATGTTGCACTTCATCAAGGGTATAGACAAGGCTTCATCAACGACCATCCCTTATGAATGTGCATTTTCAGTCGCAACTATTCATGGCAGCGCTTGAGAATCCTGATTTGGACGCCGGAGATTTGGTCAATCAGGCGTGTGATTACCTCAGTCAAGGTGTTGGTCAGTTGTAAACCGTTTTTCGCAGTGACGACTTTACTCAGTCGCAAGAGTAGTTCATATTTGCAGAGTTTGAGAACAGAGAAAGCCTGCGTAAAAGTATCCAACTTGCACGATCCCGTGTTGGGAAACCTCGGAAGCCTAGGGCACGCCCAGTGAATCCTCAAAAGAGAAAGCTGATGATGTTTGATGGATTGGATGTAAGTTTAACTTCGTAAAGCGTTAAAATTTTTATAATGTACAAAAACAGGATAATATTTTAACATTGCTCATCATAAAGTGAATTTTTATCTACTGTTTTTTGAGGATATTTTGAAAACGGAGGAGGATGACGACTACCCGATGCAAGTTATGAATGATAACATTATGGCAAGCCTTATGAAGGTTCCAAAGACCGACAAAAGTGACGTAGGTTATGGTTAAATAAGACCGATTCCGCACTAATCTGTGCAAAAAAAAAGAGTATGGCATTGTAGCTTTGTGACGTTAGTCTACCTCTTTTCAACAATGGCCTTTCGATGGTGAAACCAGAGTCACCATTTCGCCAAACGGCTGCCGTACCTCCGCAGCCGAAATCAGTAAACGACCATCCAAATCCACTTCTTCAAGCAAACCTCCTCAATGGAATGTACGTCAAACTAATTATTCCGAGTATTGCCTATTTCTGCTCATTTCTGTGCGAAATATCAAAGGATGTATATTTAGGACAACTCCGTGGTTAGGCAGTGTCGAGCAGGATCCTATGTCTTTACTCTGGGCTAATATTCTCAGTCCTGGAAGCATTGATGTTCTCTCAACTATAGCTGCCTTATCGAAACCTGTTGTGACTCCTATGCCTAAAAGAGAGGTAAAGTAGTACAAATTCATTTTATTACGAATATTTTAATCAACTTAATAGGAAAGAAGACCATCAAAGTTGCAATTTTGTAAGGAAAGTGTCATGATGGAGAGTACGGCTATATGAAGAGCTTTTGCTAGAAAAAGGTTTACTCTGAACCTTCGATCACAATTAGTGAGAGTTTTTAGTGGCCATAGGGAGATATGTTCATTAATTTCCGATTATTTCTTCAATTTTCGTTGCTTTTTTTCCTCGTAATAACTCGAAAAACTCTGTGTTCTCTACCAATGCTCTCCGGCGTTCTAGCGATGGTGCACACAATCTTTTTGTTTCGTGTGAATGCTATGATGTATATAGACATTTCTTTACTAGGAACAAATGCTTAAAATTAATTTCGTTCATGTATTTGAAGCAGAATACGAATATGTTGTGACCTCACCGCATGTTTTGATCCATTCGCTAATTTGAAGCGGCTCATCTCTTCATCGCAACATTGAAACTCCAGAGTGATTCTCTTCATCAAATACTATCAAATTGCAATGATGCAATTAATGCAGGGATTATCACGCTTACTTGGTGCTATCGATCCCGACATAAGAATATGAATTACTCCATGTATGAGTCAGTGAAGAGTCCAAGCCCCACTGACCCTTTCATCGATGACCTTGTTAATAAGCAATAACGGTGAGTTGATGTGAAGTTCAAAGCTAATTGCGGTTTCAAAGCGAGAGTTGAGCAAAAAGTTATGGGAAATTCTTGAAACTTTCATTTTTATCTACAAAGTAACAACAAAAACAATGATAACTATTCTTCAAAGTTTAGACCACCATTGTCCATGATTCTCTGCGATCAGTGTGCACGATTTTGGATCTGCCCGGGATACCATTCTGGCTCGTTTATCTAAAAACTCTTGGCATGTTTTTTTGACTTCATGATTAAAATCGGTGGCCATTCAAGAAGTGTTGCATTGATCGAAAAGGCCATGATGGGCTCGATAAAGCTCATCTAGATTCAAAAGAGGGTTCTTACAAACAAAGTCAATTTAGTGCAACTTATTAAAAACGATCCGCTGCGAAAAACCAAGTTCTTCAACCAAATCACTAGTGCTCGATGAAGGCTCAGCATCGAAAGTGGCTTGAAGGTCACTTTCATCCAAAATAGTTAGTCAACGAGAACGAGGCATGTCTTTGAAAAAATTTGCCTTCTTTGAATCGATTAAATCATCTGACCACAGTCGATTTTGTCGTTGTACTAGCACCTTTACCCTCAAAAATCTTATCGGTGAATTTGGAAATCGCTAAAACTTTTCGACAATGATGGCGGATCAACACACGCAATCATATTGTTCGGTAGGCATTTTGGGGTGAAGTTAATGAGCTACATAAACTTGTACAAAACTATCAATGAAAAACAACGCTGAGATGTCAAAAAATGAAATTTCAAGAGCTCCCAAACACTTTTTGCTCAATCGAACGTTATATTTATGCCTCCCTTTTCTTTATCTTTATCTTAATGCAATTAGAAAAATTGAAAATCGTCCAGAACTTCCATTTTGGTACCCTATCTATGAGTGAATTTATGCCAAGACAGAGCCAAGCAGATTTCCTGCTGCTATCTTCTAGCTAAAACTTAAAAATAAGGAGGTTTTGCTGAAAGTGTGATAATATTCGTATCTGTGGGGCCATTGAAACGGAGCTCTAAGCAGTTCTCATGCCTTCCTTAGGGGGAAGTAAAGTTTGCCTCCGCTTACAAGAGTTGATTGATATCGAAACAATTACTAAACTTTCAAAGCAACACGCGAAATATTCGAAGACCTTTGGCTCGTTGAAGACGAGGAAAACAGGAACTAGTGATCTGCACACTAGGTGCGTCATGTAAAATGAAAATGGGAAAAATTGGTACCAACAAGGTTGCAACTTTGAGATATTCGTGATGCTTTATGTTTCTATGAGTGCTGATAAATTCGCAATATGTTCAGATTCCCGTTCCCTCAGTAGCAGTTAATCGTGACGCTCTTCCACCACAGCTGAATGTTTCCACATCGGCTCCACCTAAGAAAGCGGACGTCGGGTGTCAAACTATTGAAGTAAGTTTACTCAAAATTGCTCTCAATCAAATGGAAATGGACTTTGCACTGACGTTGGTAACGACTTTAAGGACATCAGAGTTTCTCAATGCCTTGCGTCTGGTTGCGGGTGTCGAATAGTTCGAGTGTGTTGCTGTGAAAACAACACTTGTCATAATCGACAAACAGCATGCTAATCATTCTTTGCCTGTCATTTCGTTCATTTATTATCATCGTATGCAATAACTTTCTTCTCCTTCACTCACCAAAATTGCTATGTTCATACTATTCCTTCTATTCACCTCTTTGAAGCCATACCCTTGTTATTTGTTTTATTTTTTGAGATTTCTGACGCAGGTTGTGAATGGCAATAAAACTCTACTGCAGCTTGTCCTAAGGCCTTATTTTTGTGTCTTTGGCTTTTAGGCCATTTTAGAGTGTCTTCCGAGGTGTCTTTGTTGTTTCATTTATATTTATTCTGAACTAATGTGATCTTTCATGAATCTTTCATTTATTTTCATGGCTTCTCTGATAAGTCAGCAATTTAATTTTCTTTATATCAAGTGATAGTTCAAAACCGGTAGACATCCTGTAGGTGCTTTCTGGAGCGTTCATTCAAGGTGTGTGTTTTTCTTTCGCTTATGATTGTGCCTATCTACTTTAACATCGCTTTGTACCTATTCGAATGATTATATCGGGAATGCTTTCTTGTGATAGATCAATCGAAAACGGTCTTATGTTATAGGTCGCTATTATTATTTATAATTATAATCATTACATATATGTATATCATGAGTATTATAGCGGGTGGTGATAGAAAAATTAACTGCATAACAACTTCAAATAACTTCTGTGAGATACTGCGATTCATTCTAATTGTGATAATTTGAGATGTATTTATTCATGTGTTTGTGGCCAATCCAATTCAAATACTCAAATAATAAAGTGTATACATTTGTACTTTTTTTTCACTGATGTTGAATAGTTGAATTTGAAAAATAGAACCGGTAGAGGTTGTTTAGCAAAACATTGCCTGGAAGTTTTGTGCCGTCATATATATATATATATATATATATATATATATATGTATATATATATATGTATATATGTATATGTGTATATATATATATGCATGCGTATACATGTATGCATATACATGTACACATACATGTATGTATATACATATATACGTGTATACATATATATAATATATATATGCATGTATATATAGCAGATTTTGTCCATCATTTGTCCACTACTACTATATAAATGTAAATAAATAATTGAGCACGTATATATGTACTCATTAATAAATTTATTTACATAGTAGTGGTGAACTAATGATGGACAAAACCTGTGAATAACAAGCCTTTTGAATCTTCTTACCGGTTTGTTTACATATTGGTTAATCGAATAACGTGTATGAGATCGTACAACGTTATTTTCCGGACTCTCTAAAGTTCGCGGGAGGTCATCGCAATGCCCTTATTCAATCCAGAATAGTTTGCCAGAAGCAAGGCTAACGTTCACAATCTTTGTTTGCAAGCTTTCATAATCACCTTCAAATTTGTTAAAGCAGCATGTCGAAATGTGGACCACCACGTTATCATTCCATCCATATACTTTGACACAGATACCGAAATAAATGCGGATATCATTATGACTACTGTAAGAATAAGAATTAGGAAACTATATATGACAATTAAGAACTTAGAGAAGTCCGAATAAAATATAAAAAACAAATCCACTTAAACGAGAAAGAATGAGGCTGAGCGGAGTCTGGAAAATTTGTAATGAAAGTCTGACATATACCAGTATAATTTAATGTAACTAGAAACTGGACAGATTTGAGAGTGAGAGGATGCAACAACCACTGCAGAGTTACCCAGATGCTTACATTGTGGCTAATTTTGGCTCTGGTAAAACTCTGAGGAGATAAATTATGATCAAATAGTTTTTACGATCTATATCTCACTTGAACGAAATGAGTCGAGGAGGTGCAAATTTTTTCAGGACTTATATCATTAGGGGTTTGTAGGGCAGCGATTAGATAGGCTGGGCATTCAAACGTGGTTAATAGTTCGCTTTTGTATCTTGGGTCACAAAGAGGTGACTTGATATGAATGAGGCACCCGGACGTCATTATTGAAAGAGACTCAATAAATTCCACTATGTAATTTTTAGAAATGCTTAAAGCCTTACCCGAGGTTGGTACACCAGGGTCATACACCCGTGTTTCTGAGGTTTCGCGCTCCTCGTTAGTGACCCACGCCCCACATTATGCCCTGCATTGTAGCAAGGAGGGAGGCGCATGTAGTGACGGCACATTGTACAATGACAATCTGCCATCATCACTTCTCAGTCGATGGATTTTAAAGAATGTTTAAAAATTAGATTGAATGTTTATTGCGAGGTTTGAGCTACGATGTTTGGGATAAAGATAAATTTTCATCCTCTTTTATTGTGGATTTGGGATTTATTTTTTTGTTTTACCATTGGTGGTTTAACTGGGGTTTTATTGTCAAATTCTAAATTGCGTATTATTTTGCATGATACTTATCCAAAACTACTTTATCATAATCTCCGACTGTCGATGCCACTGATCAATTTTATTCCACTAGGCTTGGTGAAGTCGACGGGTGATTAATCCCTCAAGGATCGATCAACCCTGAACAGTTTGCATCTTTTATTTTTTTTTAATCGAGTATGTCCATAAGGATGTTAAGCTTTTATCTTTGTTGCTCATTATTGTATGTAATGATTCTAATGTCATAGAACATCGTGATGAAAAAGAGACTACTACACCTTTCCGTTCTTGGCTTCAACAACCAGATCTTAGTAATGGCATGTCCTAGGCACCTGGAGAAAGCAATGTAAATGAATGTTTATGATAGCAATGTAAGTTATAAGTTGCGCACATACTCAATATATACATATATATACACATATATATATATACATCCATACATACATACATACACATACACATACATACATACATACATATATTTAAATATATCGGGATTTTCGGCCACAAAAATATACGTAGCATAACTTCTATTGAAAAAAAAAATCAACCACCTATCGACAAATTTTTCCATTTTTATGAGCACAAGTGTGGTAATTATACAAAATCGGCTCTACAGCATATTTCTATTATTCAGCACTACCTACAGAATGGTCCACGAACGAAAAGCCATTGTTAGGCATTTCAGAATCACATAAGGAGAAATTCCAACTGCACCCATTCAAGGCAGTGATATTTCTAAATTATGGTGAGTTATGATGATTGGCATTTGGATTCTTGACTGTGATACCTACTTGAATTAGTAGTATGCTTAAGGTAACATTCATTCCTGGGTATATTTGAAACATCATAGCACTGTGATAAAAGTAGTAAAAGCATAGGAATCCTTGGATTGTTATAAGTAGAATGGTTGTCAGCCCACCTGGGTTTATAGAGCGATATTGCTTACCCGACCACACCTGTTAAGGTTGGTGGCTGATAGATATGATAGAGAGATCTTGAAGAATGAGTGCTGGGTTAGCGGCGGCCTCTGTGGTGTAGTGGCACCACGTGCCCTCGATATGTGTAGAACACGGGTTTAACTCCCGCTTAAGAATGAGTTTTTGACCGCCACTTAATTACCTTAGGTATATCCTCAATTGTTTTACTTTCGTACTCTAAGAAAAGAAAATTTCTGTTGTTGGGGCATTTATCAAATTGTTCACTTGACCATTCCGAAAAAAAAAGCTAGTAATAGTGTTGATTTATGCGGTTACTGCTTGAGTAATAAGTTACTGAATGCATAATATGTTGGGCAGAACAACTTACTACCTTTGACCCCAATTGAAATTATTACAACAGATACAAGGAAAAACCACCTGACCGACCAGATTTTACACTTCGTCCTTGCTCTGTGTTCCGCCATACAATCTGTCAATGCCATTCCGCTATCCTCGAGGTTTCAGGCTGCTGAACTTTTGCTGTCTATAGGACAAACTACTCAAGTGTGAGTCTCTTATCAGTACAGTCCATGACAACAATGCTCAGTTTGTTTTCGTCTATGTCATGTTTTCTCATCAAAACATTTCTTTTTGATTTAATGACTGATGACAATTTCTAAGCTTCGCGCTTAAAATTACTGATTATCGATGCGATTTTTAGGTTAAATTGCATGCAATGTGTAATACCTTGGCATACACTTTGGTTTGCTTATTTTATACATTTGCAACCTCCAAGCCATGGTTCTACGGTCGTGACGCACCTGATAGATGGTCAGTGGGAGAGGTAACAAATTTCAACGTTATGTACTGTTAACATTTTCGCGAATTCGTGGGAAATTCGTGGAATCACGAGTGATTTTTCGAGGCTTACTTCATGACTAACATGTGACCATTGTATCTCTTCCACTTTCACAAAAAGAAGTTCATTAGCAAAGTTCATTCTATCACTATGTTATTCTCTCTCTTATCCAGCGTGATGTCACAGAAAATACTTTTTCTTTGAAATATGAAACTTAGTAATTAACTTTCATTAGAGTCTACTCGATGTAACCCCGTAGCTGAGGGCTCCTGGATGATTACAAAATCCTCTACATTTTTCTACAATGTTGCTAATATCTTCAATTCAACCTAAAGAACGCTGAGATACACGGAAAACTTGAAATCTGATGTATGTGTTAGGGACACAAACTGAGACTAAACGTTTCCGCGGTAGTGTGTGCTCTCACTTTCACCACCAAATGTTTCGCTCTGCCTTTCTGCCGCACTGAGAGAAACTAGGCAGTAAAAAAAAAGTTAGCATCTTCTTAATTATGCTGATAAACTAGAGCTAAATCAAAAGTTTCTCAACAAAATCACGGCGGCTGCTAACAATACCTATTCATTTAATAAAATTAATGTGTCCTGTTGGAGCATACTTCACTTAAACTCCGCCTTTTGAAACAGGAGTTCAAGCGATCACAAGAAAGGTTGTGCGGATTTTTGATGAAAAGGGGGATGTCATTAGATTGAGCAAAAACTTTAGGAAAATTTTTGATAGCTTCATATTGTGACATCCTTGAGTAGTTTTTTATTATTAATAAAAAAAAAGCTAAAGCTGTCGGCGTTGATCAATCCCTGAGGGATGCGCCATGCATTCGACTTCAATTTTTTAACTTCGTTTGAGGTGATTGAATGCATATCTGGCCTTTACAATGACTCGCGGAGGCCTCCCGCTGAACCGAGTCAGTGCTGCTTATCCTCCCAGACAAGTCTAAGACCTTTTTGGTACCAATTTACCGACCCCGGAGGGATGGATGACTTGGTGAGCCATGAGCGCGAGATCGAACCATTGACCTCGTGTGCGACGCATGGCACTTCTAACCACTGCGCCACATGCGCTCTGCGCCAGTTTTTTATTATTAGCTATGTATATATTTCTAGCTCAAAAGTTTCAACTTCAAAATGCCTATTGAACAGCATGGTTTATGTCTATTCATCTGCGATTAGTTGAGAAAAAGTGTAACGATTCTTAAGGCCGTTTCTAAAATCGATGAGGGTGAAGATGCTGATATGATGGTAAAATCGACTGTGAGCAGATGATTTGAGCGATTTAAAGAAGGCAATTTTGATTTCGAAAACATGCTTCGTTTTCACCGAATATCTGTTTTGGATGAAAGTGACTTGTAAGCCACTTTGGATGCCGAGCCTTCATCGAGTAGTTGTGATTTGGCTGGAGAACTTGGTGTTTCGCAGCAGTGCATTGTCAACAAGTTACACCGAAGCACTTTAATGATAAGAAGAAGAACAAGAACAATGGCAGAAGGTAGTGAACAATGGTGTTCTGTACTTTGAAGAATAGTTATTTTTGTTTTTTTTTTGTTAATTCGCTCATAAAAGCGACTCTTTCGTGAAATATTCACAACTTTTTGCTCAACCCTACATTGACTTCGTGAATGATCGTCACAGGCAATTTCTGCTGCCTTATCTTTGAGTAGTGTCCCTTTGTGACTTGGTTTTTTCCAGGACAGCAGCAACTCTCGGCTCTGGCTTTACGTTATCTGTTTAGTCATTCGTAATGAAAGCGTTGAACTCGTTTCATTTAGAATGTGAAAAAATTCTTCTCCTCTTCCGTGGCATCAAAAGCCAACAAGATGTATTGCTGACTAATCTGCTCAATCGGTGTGATATGGTTTATGGTGTGCGTGAAGGCATTCGTTATTACAATGTCTTTGTCGTATGTTGATAAGCAATATGTTGATAAAAGAGGTATAGGTTTATTGAAGTGTAAACCTATGCTGATTCCATCAACAACCTCAGCATGATAGTAAATAATAATGGAGAGCGATAGCGCAGAAAATATTAGTGTCTTTTAGTAGGCGCAAGACCGTGTGGTTCGATTTTATTCTGGGCCAACCAAACTTCTCATCCATCAGAAATTGAGAAATTAATACCAGATTTGACTTTGATGCGCTTATTTCCTCCAATTTACCCATAAGCGCTGTAGTATGATTTTCTGTCATTTCTTGGCAGAGTTGACTCAACCAACAATCGGCGACATCCCTATTGAAGTCATAAAATCATCAGTCAAGTATCGAACCCGTACAGAAATCTGAAAACTCTCGCGGATGATAGATGTTAAGAAACGAATCAAATACAATAAGTGTCGCACCTAGTGATAGATATATGCTGCGATCTTGTATGAATCAAAAATTTTGACAGTTATAATAATATACTGATGAAGGATAAAGGATAAAGCTTCGGCGTTAATCAATCCGTGAGGAATGCGCCATGCATTCGTCTCCAATTTTTAACTACGTTTGAGGTGATTGGATGCATATTTGGCCTTTACAATGACTCGCGGTGGCCTACCGCTGTATCGAGTCAGTGCTACTTATCCTCTCAGACAAGTCTACGACTAGTTCGGTCCTAACTTAGCGATACCGCAGGATGGATGGCTTGATGAGCCATGAACGCGACATCGAACCATTGACCTCGCTTGAGACACAGAGCACCTCTAACCATTGCCCCACATGCGCTTCTATTAATATATTGATAATTGCAATACATTCACTCAAGCTTATTTTGTATACTATGAACTTATTTTTCAATCTATGCCCAATCCTTATGATTTTTCATCCAAAGAAGCACTAATAAGCAAGAAACATACATTTCTTATTTAACAGTGGCTTTACTCATTCAATGAAGAAGACCTGGTGGTGCCATTTTCAGGAAATTCATCCAAAAGAGGCAACAGATTTTGCTTATAAGTTCGTGTTCTGTTGCAGATATGGCCTCTTCCACAAAGTGTGAAATATGGGAAAATGAACCGCACAATCAGCCCCGGAAGGATCAGTTTTGATCTTGGAGAGAAAAGCAGTTGCGATATTCTAGTGTTGAATGCCGAGAATTATCGTAGGTGATTATAAAGTGACGTATATTCTGCAATATAAAACAAGCATTTTAGTGAAGAAATGGATGTTTCCCTTTCCCGTATCTATGAAACGAGATGCTGATATATTCGTCGTTTCTATTAAAGTAGAAGAGTCTTGCCCTAGCAATTTTCCCCAGCACGGTGACAATGAAGAATGTAAGTGTTTTCAAAAATCTCTAAACCAGCAAACTTTCCTTTTCAAAGTTTTTCAGTTCACTAGTTGTTTAGCCATAATTATGACCACAGAAATACGATAATAATGTAAAGATGTATAGCATAAAATCTATTGTTAATTCAATGTTATCTTATGAATTTAATCCAGATGCACTTCGCGTATCGCTTGACAACGCAACGATAACGTCCCAAACAGTTTGGGGTGCAGTTAGAGGCATGGAGTCTCTTAGTCAACTAATCTTCTATGATCAGAAGAAGTCAAAGGTTTTTCTCTTAGTTCAGTTATTGCTTGATTTCTACTCCTAGAGTAGATGGCACGTTTTTATTGGTCGAATGATACCATTCTTTTGTTTTATATCGATAATCGAGTGGTTTCAAAAGCGACTTCGGTAGTGCAGCGCTTCGAGCACGCGCCACCGGGTAGGGTGAAATATGTTTGAGTCCCACCTGACGCTGTTGCAAATCACTCTACATTTATGGATGTCCGAGAATATTAAGTTTTGCGACGAACTGAACACCTCCTCTCTATAACTGCACAGTAGTCCTGTGCTTTTTTGCATTCTTTAGTTATGAAAATGACGTTGCCTGAAGATTTAGCTTATAAATCATACAAATAATGATCATAAAGTTGAATTTCTTGGGCTATTCGATAGAACAGTTTCTCGATTAAGCACCATTGAAGCCTCCAATCGCCTTTGTTATTGGTCAAAGTTATCTAATAGGTTGCAGCCGCTCAATATCACGAAGAAAGTCTCATTTCTCGTGAGAAACTTCCTCCTTCAATAATTTTTCGTGATGCGATACCTGACTCCCAGCGAGCCCTCTCTTTGCTGTAATTTATTATTCGCTAGGCTTCTAATAAGAAGCGTTAAACTCCTTTTTGGTTAGCGTTCGCTAAGGGATTGGCTTCAGCCATACAAATGGAATTGTCAAGCTTCTCTGTAGCTCAAGTGGCGTTCCCTAATTATGAGCTTCCCCCATATATTGGATTTCATCACCGAAGAATACCCCAGATATGTATAATAGTGGAATAATGTGACCTTTCTGAATGAAAGCTGCTTTTCTGTAAAGGAGCGCTGCGTTTTTACTTACAACACGAGTTACTTTCATTGTAAGCCAAAGAAGGATAAAGCTCTCGTCGTTGACCAATCCCTGAGCGATGTGCCGTGCAATCGGCTTCAATTTTCAACTTCGTTTAAGGTGACATCTGGCCCCTACAATGACTCGTAGAGAATTCCCGTTGTATCGAGTTATTGCTGCTAATCTTCCCAGGCGAGCATGAGGCGAGTCTGGTACCAATTTACCGACCCCGGAGAGATGGATGGCTTGGTGAGCCGTGAGCACAAGATCGAACTATTGACCGTGTGTGCGATGCAGAGCACCTCTAACCACTCCGCCACATGCGCTCTAACCCTCATCATGTGTCTTCAAAATATGTATTTCTCACCATAAATTGCTTGCAACTGGCTTGAGTGTTTTTATCTACCCTCACCGGATTTTTGAGCATCACAACACCTATTTCAAAAACATAGAGATGGAGTGTACACCACGGTTTCGTCAATTACTGCATCCTTCGCTCCATAAGGGCCGGCTTCATGGTGAAGGGTTGGAAGAGCTACAACACAATTACCCCTAGTTTGCATTCGAAGCAAAGCGTGGCGATCGGCATATCAATGAGTAGGGAAAGACGACAGATCCTTAAGTAGTAGGATGAGGCTGACGGAAACATAAATACCTGCATTTGATGACTGTTACGAGATAGCGCAGCAAATGGAAAATTAATCAAGCATGATAAAGGAGTGGCTAGTGGATTTTAGGGCAATTATAAAGTCCTTAAGTGGTACGTAACTTCTCATAAGGTGAACTTCTTATCAAATTTCGGAGGCAGCAGGCATATGATCAGCATATGGAAAATGAAGCTGCATCAGATTTTTCTCAACAGACTTTCAATCCTTTATCTTTAACAATATTGTAGTTATTGGGACAACGTCTTCTTAAGATGGGCTGATAAACTCGTTACTAAGCTTCTCTTAGCATTTCACATCTTCGAGAAGCCGCTTGTCGTCTTCGCAGCCTAGCAGAATATTGGAAGGTATGGAGGTAACACAATGAAGAGAAGACAACAAGTGGAAGGAGAAGAATATGTGAGTGGTTTTTGAAAAGATCAGGAAGACCTAAGTGGAAATCACCAGAAAGATGCTTCGACATGTTCACTATACGCATAAAGGAGCTATATTTGCAGTTGGAATCAACATTCAGAGTCTTAATCCGCGATGAGGCCCTGTATAAGCTCAACAGCTTTCGGCGGCGAGCACAGTCTGAGAACGAAACAAGCGGACGAAATGCTGGAGCCTGTACAACACTTGAAGAAGAAATATTCAAGTAACTGAAAAATCGTCTATGTCGACGAAAAAAAGACCAGATTCATTCAAATACAGGCTTTTTTGTAAGCACATGTCTATCCAGTTTTGCAACTTTCCAACGTTGCCCACTTCTGGTTTAATATCAGCACTGAAAATAAGGGAAAAGTAAACAAAGTAAACTAGACGGCACAAGACCCGAAAGTGCACTAGATCTCGTAGAAACTTGGTAGAGAGATTGAATAGATACTCCTGAGAAGGACATCATAGTCCAAATTGAGTTGTTGATATCGAAAATTACTCTGTTTGGAGGAGTTGAACTTGAAAAGAGTTGCTACAACAGTACTGTCTCTAAGTACTCGACGGCGCACCGTCCGTGACGCAACAGGTTGTCAAATAAAGAATTGCATGTTCGCAAGTTTTTTTTTTTCAAAGAATGCTCTCTGACAGTATTCATCACAAACCCCTAGCTTCCCATGTGGTGGAGCATCACTCAGGCAAAACCCTACTCTGAAGCGTCTACATAAAACGTTGCGACCTCTCATAATCATGTGATACAGTGATGTCGGATGATGATTAGCTTGATGACAAATGCTCTGCTATCTTCGTGTAGAAAAATTGGTGTTAAATAAACAAAACCGGCAAAATGACAGTTGTTTTGACGCGTAAACAACCTACAAGATGGTATGTAACAGTCACTAATAATAGCTACTTAACGTGGGTTAGAATACCTTAATACAACAAAAAATTTGCAGACAATCAGCAGTTATATTACCAGTGTATGAATATTTCAATATTTTATTTATTTTGTATTTCTGTCATCTGGCACGAGGAAAAGGGACCGTAAAAATGCCACACGTACCGTTTATCACAAAAAATAATCTTTGTTATCTATTTATTCTAATCACTATTCGTATTTATACCTCTCCTTTCGACGAAACAGGGATCTGTATAGCACTAGATCTGATATCTCAAAAACATGTTGTATCCTTATCAGGTTATCCGTATTTACTTTTACTTATTATTTACTACCGCTTAAATGATTACTTATTGATTTTCATTATTTATTTATTTGCTTTCATTATTCTTCGCCTTTATTTATTCATTCTCTATTTCTCCGTTGTTATTTCACTTTAATTTAGCGCTTATTTTTTTACTTTATTATATGTTCATTTTAATTCCAGTATGTTGGATAAGCTTGCAGTGACCTCCTTACATTGAATAGGAAAACTCATTTACAGTATAACATTCGAACGGTGGAAATATTCGATTTTCCGCGATTTCCTGTTAGAGGAATCATGATCGATACTTCACGCCACTATCTATCGAAGAAAGTTATTAAGCGACAACTGGTGGGATGTGTTATTTTTCTGAAAATATTGTAAGTGTCGAACTAATGTATTTTCTTAAATATTTAAATACATCTTTCAGTCAGTTATGTCATTAGGTTATTAAAGTTTTGACAAAATGTAAAGATATTCAACGACCCATTTCTTGTTGTCGTAGCGCTTTCAACTGAGCATTCAATGTGAGTAACAGGCAAAAAAAAAGCTTACCTCTTCATATCGATATGTTGCAGCAGCTAAATGAGGTCTTTCTTAGAATTTGATTGAGCAGAATGACATTATTCTCTCCTCTGTCAAGCGACTACAGAAGCAAAGTGGATTCAAAAAAAAAAGACTATAATGTAGCTCTTATGAAGTTACTATTAACTATGTAGAACTAATACCATATTTTATCGCTAGTCTTTCAGAGAGCAAACAAATACCTTGACGTTGACATGCCCACATCCAGTTAAAGACTAAACCACATTACCGCATATTTTGATAATTACGAACTGTACTTTGAACCTCCTTGTTGATTAGACACTTTGACACATGTTTCACCTGGGATACTCGTAATATCAAACATTGGTTCCAGTCTGCTCCTTCAAACAGATTTATTGTTCGAATATACCTAAAAGAATTGAGTGGTGAAAAATTATCACCTCAGGCGGGAGCTGAACCCGAATTTCACTCATACCAAGTTGCGCGCTACACTCCTCCTTTCGCAGTCTTATGATGTTTTGAATATATCGAAAAGAAATGATTGCGTGCGCAAATTGTTGGTACGTAAGCAGTGGCCTCGGTGTTACAGTGATAGCACACGTCCCCGGTATGGGTGAAACGCGGGTTGAACTCCCGTCTGAGGAGGGTGGAATTTTTGCTCACCACTCAATTCTCTTTGCTATGATTGAAACATCGTAACCATGCGAAAAAAGTTGTTAAAACATGAGGAATTGAGTGTTACTGTTCTTCGTATTTCTTGGAAAACTTTCGACATTTTCTCAGAATCGCAAAATGGAACGCTTCTTTGATAAAATGCCTTTCATAACAGCCTGATGTTTTGGGACTAATCAAAGCCATTGACACTGATAATGAGCTCGATCAATTTCTGTCATATTTTTCGCTTCAGTTCGCTCAATTGAAATTTATAGCTTATTGATTCATCTTATAAGTGATCATTCTGTCTATAGGATATCATGGCTATGAACAAAATGAATGTGTTACACTGGCATCTAGTGGATAGCGAATCGTTTCCGTATGTCTCCAAAACGTTTCCTCTACTTTCACAAGTGGTGAGTTCTTTGATAGTATTCGTTAGTAATAAATGTAAACTTATTGGAGGGCGCTTATTCCTCACGTCACGTCTACACACCAAAAACAGTACAAGAAATTCTTCAATTCGCTAGAATCCGAGGCATTCGAGTTATTCCAGAGTTCGATCTACCAGGTATGATGTACGCATATATAGCTTCATCTGTTTATTGTTTAAAATTATGGAGCGAATTTGAGCATTTTTAATGAATTTTTGTTAAAGAAAGCAGAATTTCCTCTAATTTAGCCATGGGCATTAGATTCAACAAAGAGTTATACAATAATCTCGTGCAGGCTTAAAATTGTTGTCGACCTACTGAAAATTAATTAATTTCAATGATTGGCGAAAAATACAGCTTTGAGTTATTTACACCTTCACTACTTTGATTTCTTGCGCTTAAATATGAATTATACACGATATAAAATACTAATAGAAACTGTCTCGCATTTACAGAGTTCAATTACAGTGAAATTCCTGCCTCTCTTATAATAAACATAGAAGTCCATGGCACTCTGATGTTCCTTTCCAGCAACTGCTTGACTCTCATCATATTAGATTAGTCCAGCGTTGAAAACGTTTCACTTGAGGTGTTGTTAGAAGCCGACTTCTCACCATTCCCTACATAGGCTCGAGAAATGTTCAACAGAGACTGCAGTATTAGTCCAGAATTTTGGGAAAAGAATCTTTACTGCTAAAAAATAATTTGATTTCAATGGCACATTGATAAGTATAAGTGATATATTTTGAACTGTAGATAATATTGATTTTCTTATAGGTCATACGGGCTCGTGGAAAGGACAGCCAGGACTGTTAACAGAGTGCTTTGATGCATCGAAAAAACCGACCTACCAAAATCTAGTGGATCCAAGCAAGGAGGAAAACTTCAAATTTCTCACAGTGAGATGAAAATAAGCGAAAACATGACAAATTAATTCGGATAAACGAAAAAATAATTGACTTTTTGAGAAATTCTTCTCCGAAATAGCGATGGTTTTTCCTGATGATTTTCTGCACCTAGGAGGTGATGAGGTCGCTGATTTTATCACGGAATGCTGGAAAGTGTAGTACCTATTCTTCTGTCTTAAAATACGCCATAGATGTCTCGTCTTTCTAGGGAAAGAAATGAGAAGATTCAGGAGTTTATGAAGAAATGTCTTTTGGAAATATGACACTTCTTGAAAACTACTTCTTTAACAAGTAAGCGGTTTCTAGGCTCTTCTCACAAATTTCATTCCATTTCGTTACTCTCTGTATTGGCTTTATAAGTGTAGATACCGCATTAAGACTTGCCGATATCATCACAAATCTTTCGTCAAAACGAAAAACAGTTTTCTGGCAGGAAGTCTTCGATAACAATAAACCGGTACGCTTGAGTGCATGCTTCGACATATTGTGCTTTCAATGTAATGTTTAGATGAACGGCTCTATAATCCAAATATGGAAAGGCAATACTTATGAGGAAATCCTACGTGAAGTTAAAACGGTTACGTCGAAAGGCTTTAATGTGATTGTTTCTGCTTGCTGGTAAGCCTGTACTTCATCGTAATTATTATAAGTCTTTATATTTTTACTTAGTAGTTCAGTGACAACGAATTCCTTAGACAAAGTGAAAATAGAGAAGCATTTCTCAAATCGCTTTCAAAATTCATTAATCGATATACTTTGGAAAATTTACTGATGAACCTTCTGGTTTTTCACATACTCTTGATAATGCCAAAGTATGTAGATTTACATGAACTGAGAATTTTTCAGGTACCTCAACTACATTAAATATGGTGCAGATTGGAAGGAAGTGATACCAGGAACTCCTCCTTCGAATTCACGGTCTTTTTTGGAACGATTAAGTTCAATCTTTCTTTCTTAGTATTCAAAATGAAATAGTGATTCAAATTAGGCAATGCCGCCGAGATTTAACGATGATTGGTCAACAATGAAGGAAAGAAATTTATATTTGAAGTTTTTTGACCACATGTTGTGTGGTTCTCGGAACTGTTTCGGCCCTAATATTGATGCCTTTGCTTTCAAAATCGTCCCGTATATGGCTCATCATCTAAGAATGCTACTATTCTCGTAATTTCACGATCGCCTCAAAGTAAACCAAGTTGCAAGTATTCTTTTCATTTAGCAGCAAAAAAAGACCTTTCTTATGTGTGCTTATTTTAGTCAGATCTCCGTACCAAAAATCGTGCTTAATGAAACTTTAATGATTCTTGTATACATGAATTCATTGTTCATTTGTTTGTACACCTCTATCCTGCTGATCTCAACTTGTTCCGTCATGCGTTTTATCTTTTAGAGAGGAAGCAAAGAATTTTTTGTGTACGATGGAGCCTCGCTACCGTCGGCGTACGTATAATTGTTTTAGTAGATTATATAGCAAAGGAATTGTTTTTGTTTTTATGACCAAAAAGATTTGCTACTTTTCTCTAATAGCACCCATTTTCAACCCTTTAAGGAAAAGGTATTTTTTGTTTGGGCTTAGAGCTTTAGTAAACTTTTGATAGCATAAATCTCTAGTATTCTAATGGTGCACTTTATTTCTGAGATTGCCTAATGCGTTGTAGCAATAAAAATGAAGCTATGTTTTACATTCGAGCATTTTTCGCTGGAGAAAGCTTTTTTAGAGTTTCAGTAATGATCTGATAGCTTATTTTTAATTTCAATGGTGTGCTCGTTATCTGAAAAGGACTTCTTAGTGCGGTGCTTTTCGGTTTCCTTTTTATTGCCAATTAAACCCGCTAATATTTCTATGCCTAAGCTTAAACAGCCTACGTCCATGCATGAAAAGCGTATGAATCTGTAGAGGAAATCTAACAATATAAGACTCATATATTTTACCTATAATTCATTCACAGCAAAAAAAATCCTGAATTCAGCAACAAAAAATCGTACGTCACATTTTTATTTGCTCCTTGCAATAAATTAACCAAGCGATCAAATGACAGCCATACCGCAGTAAGAAATGATCGTCGAATGCGAAAGCGAAATCCAGTATTCTTTCAGCTGCTACACTGCAATAAGAAGTTTTTTTAAAAAACGAAGTGGACCATTGAAACCGCCAAGATTCAAGCTATCAAACCATATTTGGAAATCTGGGAGAAAAGCTCTTTCCAGCGAGTGTTTGAATGTGAAACATAATTTATTTTTATTTTTATTCTGAATTCGGATTATCGATTTACTGTTGACATCGGCATCAAGGTCTGTTATATAAGTATCAAAAATCTAGCTGTATGAGCTGGCGCAAGATTGTTAGTTGTTGCTGCTGTTGGTGTCGTTGTTCCTTCTGTTGATATTGTTGTTGCTGATGTTGAGTTGATATAGATCTCAGTTCGTATCGTAGGCTGACATTTCCGCGACACCTTTTTCAAAGCGTGGACGTATACTAGTATATGATTTTAGTTTTACTGCAACAGCGCACTAAAAAGTGTTCTTGAAAAACCAAGTGCACCTGTGAGATTACTCTCAAACGAAAATGTGATATTCTGAAGACTGAAAAAATTGAAGTCAGTTGTGGAGGTGCATAGAAATTTGAGTCGAGATGACTTATGAAGCAGAAGTGGTCATCAACGCATGAAGACTCACGTCTGAATCTATGTTGCTTTGGTATATAATTGATGCTAATCCAACGACACGTATCTCAAATCCATATAAAATCATTCTAGTCATTCTATAACTCCCCTCTTTGTCAATAGAAATAGTGACGTGGTTTTTGTTGCATTTATCAGTTCATCACTCGTCTAATCTGAACATTGTGTTGACAGCTGCGATGCTTCCGTATCCTACAAATCCCTTGTGCTTTCAGTGTATTGCCTTACTCTTTTGAAATGTTTCAAACCAGTTTCATGATGGATTAATCTTTTCCACCCTGCAATTAAGGCGTTGCTGTCATTTGGTGGTCAGCGTCACCTACGACAGCAATACTACATAACGGTCCATAACAAAGAAGATTAGTTGGTAACAAATGATCCACCTTCCACGCGTCAGTGGAAATTCCTTTATGTTGGACACTGAGTATTAAAATTATCGAATAAGAGTCTCATCATTGAGGATGTTTTTGCGGTACGTGAAAAATAAGTTACCATATCTTTTCTAAAACAGCCTCATCGGATATAAATATTCAAATAGGTGTTTATAAATGTTCGTCTGATGATAACACATTGTCGTTCACTCGTTACTGAACTAAGGTATTGTGTGTTTGATTCAATTTCGTTGCAAATGCTCATAATTCCAGTTTGTAGGAAAGGTTTAAATAAAAGAATTACAAAACCTTATTATGGTTAATACCAAGACGCCTTCACTCTACTTAGATGTGCAAAATTTTGAGTCGAATATCAAGCAGTCAATTTTTATGATATGAACCTCAATTATCTCAACCAATCCAATTTAGTATAATGGAAAACATTACAACCAAAGTGACCTTATTTGAGGTATCCCGTCATGTAGGCCGGTTTGAAAAGCTTCAAAAAGTAATTTCAAGAGATATCGCTCTGTAATGCTAAGCAGATTTTGGCCGATTATCATGCGGATGTGTTAGTTTTCATGTTAAAGATTCATCCCGTAGAAATTGCAGTTGCTTACACTATCTTACGGCAAAGCGAGATCTTCAATAGAGACTTTCATATATTTCTGATTCTCAAGGTGATACTGCCGCGAAAACAGTAAATTTACGTTAAAACACCAAGATCCTTACTATACCCCTCGAGGGTTTTAGTTGAAATGGTTTTATTTAGGAGCAGGAACGGTCCTACAAAAATAAGCATTTTTACAGAATGCCCTTTCATTCGTAAAACCCACTTGATTTCTCGGGATGTAACTCGAAAACTGACCAACTGCAGATATAACAACTGCAGGCACTCGTCTTGACACATTATGTCTCTAAAGAAAGGGTTAGCGCTGGAAAGTTAGTCATAACAAAGTTTTGTAACCTCATGTGAATTCATGACAAAGACGGATTGCTGCGCCTTGTGAATGAAGCAGGTTATTTGCTGTTGTATTATAAATTCATGCTGCTCTGTGACTCAGTGCACAACAAGCCGTCCTTGACGTGAAATTTCTCCTATTCTGAAGTGGCGCTTCAACGCCACTTCAAAAAGAAGTTTTTCAAAGGCGTGAAATGGTGTTCAAATTTTCTACATTATGCTTCTAACTGTGTAGATGATGACACAAACCTTAAGTGTACAGTGTAGTCATGCAAAACGAAACTCCAGTTCATGTCCCAGCAATAGTTCAACTGAAAGTAAATTTTGCTAAAGAAACATATAAAGGTTTGATTGAATCTCCACCAATACTCTTTCTACTCTTTCGCGTACTTATCCATTTTGAGGCGAAAAATAAGTATTCAACTTCACTCGCTTGGCAAGTACTTTTCATAAGAGTTAAGTGACCATTCAAATTCTTAAATCTCCGTCTAGCGCAGTACGTGACTGGTTTTTTGAAAAAACCCTTTTCGACCTTTTCACAGAAGGAAAAGCATTGTGTTCCACACTCGGATTTTTCTCGCAAGACAGAGCTCTTTCTATGGACTAACAGTAATCATGCGATAGTGTGAGATTCAGGGATTACAAGCTGTGCTTATTTTATGGACAAAATGCTTCTCTGTAGAGTAGCAAGGAAATAAGGTTGATTCACATACTCGGGGTGGGGCTGGCACAGTAATCGATAAATTTTCCACATGGAAGTGCGATGATTGTTATTTATTTAGAAATTTCTTCTCCGCTTTGAAAGAAAATCCGGATTAAACGAATGATTCTGTTACTACAAGGCTTTCCCTATGTGTTCATGTGTTTTTCGTGCTTCCAGAGAAGTAGTAGTTGAATTGCGCAGCCGATGTGAAAAAGTAATTTCATCTTGAATTTAATAGCGTCATAAAAGGGTTTTTCAGAGAATAGCACGTTAGCGGAAGATTTAAGCTTTTGAATGATCACTAGCACTCTTAGGAAAGTTCTTGTTTAGCAAATGGAGTTGAATATTCATTTGTCACCTTATAATGGACAAGAACCCTCTTCAGTAATTGAGGACTGTCGTGAGAATATCTTGTACAAAGCAGATTAGTGGGCAATAGTTCGACGACTACGGATTTCTTCAAACCCTAGAACATTGTTTTGGAAAAAGTGAGCAGTGGATCTGTTTACGCAATTTGCCTGAGTCACTGCTTCTCTTCCAAAGGCTCCTTCCAAATTGTTTCCCAAGCTTATTAAACGCCTTAATCAAGTAGAGCATGGTCTTTGTGATAATCTTTGGAGTTAGTTTCTTCTCTTATTAGAATGGTGATTAGTTGCAAGTCGAATCTGATAATAAGTTTTTTACAACTTACTCTTTTCCTACTTAGGTGACCATTAGCTATGTACTGGTGCAATAATAGTTCAAAATGGAAAAATAAAATGAAATATATCTTCACGAACTATGCGAAATAATCAATTCGACTCTTAAAAGTTCAAATTATAGTGTTCTCAAATTGTGCGACAGAACTGGTCCACTTCGTTGACGATTTCAAAAAATTATAAGTTTTATCAGTGTTATCTGTTGCCATGTTCTGGAACGGTTCACTGATGTAATATTTAGGTTCTTCAAACTCTAAGTAGAATTGCTTTAAAGTTTGACTTCGTTCAACGTTTTCCTTAGTAGTGTTACTATTGCCTTTTCAATTCTTATTTCAAATCTCCTAAAAGACTCCATTTCTTCTCAATCGAGATTATTGAACAGTATCGTGATACTATAAAAAACATACATGGTGTGCCAGCTTACGCTCCAGCGTTATTAACGCTTTGTAAACTTAAAACAAGTATCAAAGTTATTTTTTTCACGAGTACATTGTCTCAATATGAACAGCGTTCTAGTTCCAGAAGAAGAAGTATTCATCGTATTTGCTTGAGTTTGCATAGGTTTTTGGCACTAACAATAACTGTGTTTTCCACTTCTTTCAATGACAGTCGTGATTTCTGTCATTTCAGCTATTACTACTGTGACCCTACTGCTTTCGATGGCACACCAGAACAAAAAGCACTAGTCCTTGGCGGTATTGCAGCCGTATGGGGCGAATTCGTAGACAATACGAATATCGAGAGCATACTCTGGTGAGAATTGTTTACTCTTATGTGTTGGAAAATTAATTAGCGCTTATCATTCAAAAAGATTGACACGCTTAACCATGCAATAAGATCTGTTCCAACCTAAAGAGTTACCATGTATCAAGAGATTTAACCTCCTAAGAAGAAATTGTATATCGACCACTATCTGAAAATTAAATAAACCCTATCATAACTTTTGCCACAAAGGTGTGTAAATTACCAGATCAAAAGAAATAAAGTCTCACAGGTACGTAGCCTCGCCAATTTTCGACTCCATTTGCTCAGAGCACAAATTAGACAATACGTTGTTTTTGGTTAGTTCTCAAATCCTGCCCACAGAAAATATGACTTCTGGAGAGCCGGAGAGGACGTTTGTGCTAATATTGCAGCAATGGATTCTTTACAAGCGCTAGTTGTGCTCCACGAACCAGAGCAGATAACAGTTTGATGACTTAATATTGACGCTGTGTGGTGTGTGAGATACAGTAGCTCAACGTAACACATTCACTTACCTCTGGCTCAATTTAGTGGGCGCAAGACCACCCATAGTTACTCGAAGTAATTTGGAATTTAGTCCTCCTTTCACTCCACAACCGCGGCGAGAGAAGAAGGTCTTTGTGTGAAATTGATCCTTACCACCTGGTTCATCTTCAGTTCAAGTAGATAGCAACACCGAAAGACACATAGACAAGGTCCCGATTGATCACGCTGATTCTTGATGATGAAGTCCCAAAGGTTGGCACATATAGTTCTCGCATCAAATCTAATGCGCTTATCCAAAATTACATACGGCTTAGAAAGCACTGCCTATGCGGCAGACGTGAAATCTTACAGGGGACGTCCAAATTGAGCTCACCTTTCATAACATGTTGATCTGATGAGAATGGCCAACGAGCGTCCATCTGATACCAGTTGGTCTCTTTTAGTCGTTTGCGCCCAACTAGATACACTTCGAAATTGTCGCAAGCTATGTAATCAACAAATATCACCAACCGAGATCGAGGAGCAACCCAACAGCTCATTTGGCTTGCGTCGATGATCTTGCATAGGAGCTGAACGTCCGCTAGCATTCCTACTTCGCAATCGGAGAATGGGAGTATCGCGCAGTGGATGGTGATGGCCACAGTGAAAAACGTTTGATTTGATGGGTTCTTTGAACAATCTTTTGCAACTACCCTGGAAAAGCCTCAGGCTGACCAACTTCAAAATCAAAAGGACAGTTAGCCATGACAGAATTTTACAAGATCCATGAGGAAGACGAAATGTTCAAAATCAGCCAAAACAAGACGCAGAAGGTTCGAGATCTTTGTGAAGGACAAATACCAAGAGAAAATCGAATGCAAGGAGTGCTGGGATACGTGTATCGTCGCGTAAAAAAAAAAAGGCAGCGGACAGATTTGATTCGTTTTGTCCACGAAAACACTACTGCTGTTATTGCGGAAACTCTTGCCTAAATGGAAGATATATGAAGTAATACCATGTAAATCGCTTCGTTTTTTTTTTTGTTTCGCAGATAAGATTTCGTTCCATTGAATCAAATATGTGCAAAGCTTACATACATTCCTCTCTGATCCTCCTCATCGACTATTTTTGATCTCGCTATAAACAATCAATATAGTCTGTAAGAATGTACAAAGCGTTACTGAGGCTGTTCGTCAGAGACCACAGGTGTTTCGGAGGTATCGCGCTTCTAATCAGTGGCCCACGCTCCCACACTCAGCCCTACTTTGTAGCAGGGAGACGAGATGTATGTGGTGATAGCACAACGTACAATGACATTGTGATGTCATCACTTTTTCAGTCGATGGATTGCGGCTGGTATAAGTTGGTCCACCTCATCAACTGTTCTGTTTATGATGAGGTAAAAAAAGCAGTCGATGAGGTGGATCGATTTTTATCTACCAGCTGCAGTCCATCGACTGAAAAAGTGATGAAAACACAATGTCATTGTTTGTCCTGTCCACAAGGCGCGTGGTATGCCGCAGTGGTTCTGAAGCTCACTTCTCTCATGGCAGTCCGGTGGATCCACCCCAACTGGGGAATCTCACTACCGCTGTAGGTGCGTTGTACTCCCGGTTGTGGTGGGCTCAATCCATCAAACACAGGAAATGCGGGGAGCATCGTCATCGGAGCTCAGGAGCAGGATGGTGTGCAAAACTGCTGGGGATCGTGGCGATCAGAATGATGATCAAAGAATAATACTAGGTGTCCAATTAAGTCTCCGAACTTGATAAATTATTTTACCAAGTAGTCGGAAATATCAGTTAACATTAATTGAAGTATTCTCCGTCTGCCTAAGCGCAGTTCTGCTAACGCTCCGGCAACGATTCAGTTCTGCGCTCATAAAACTCATTATTTTTTGATGCAAGCCAACCAGTCAATTTTCGACGCAAACGATTGATGTCTCGAAACTTCTCTTGTCTGAGCAGTGCTCCAATGATCTGGAGAGATGGAAATCAGACAGAGAGAAGTGTCTGGCGAAAACGGCGGACGATCCAAGTGCTCCCATCCCAAATCGGTCAACTTCTTTCTTGTTTTCTTGGCAACGTGTGGCTTTGCACGGTTTTGATGCAAAATGATTTGGCGACGGCGGTGACATGGACGGCGACCGATTGCAACAGTCCAATTGCTGACAGTATCGCCCAGCGTTTGATGGTCCGATCGGCTTGCAACAAGTCCCAATGAATCGGCCCACTTCGGCCCAAGAAAATGATCAACATTGCTTTTGGCACAAATCGATTTGGTCTCGGTGTTGATGTTCTTTGCTGACCTGGTGAAAACCACTGTTTTGGACTACGCTGGCTTTGAAGAAAATCCACTTCTCATCGATGGTGACAATTCTGTTCAAAAGCGAAGAGCAGCGATGACGACGAAGATGAGCTTGCGCAATTTGCTTTCTCTTGTTCTTTTGAGCTTGTATGAGATCGTACGGAATCCAGTTGCCCTCGTGCCATTTCTTGCTGCATCTTTCAAAACCTCCAAAATGATTTGTTGCCGAAGCGTTGACAGAGTTGCATTCAAGCAGACGGAGAAACTTTACTTAATGTTATTTGTTACTTTCCATACTTGGAGAAATAAATTTTAGAATTTTTGGAAGACATTTGGGAACTTAATTGAAGATCTGATAACAGTTGGCTTAGGATAGTTAAGAGTCTACTTCAAATTTTTTTCTCTCGTATAAATCTCACGGATGCAGCGTGTCAGCTCATCGATTGCTAGAAGTATAGATTTTATCAACCGATGGTCAAAAGCCGTTACCGACTGGATTCCTCGGGATAACAAGAGCTTTACAAAAAGACCACCGACCCTATGGTCCGACTTGTTCACGAAAAGCCCAAAAGAAAAACATCATGCTCAAGGAATGCCCAGAGCAAAGAGGATCCATTGGGCTATTTTTGCAGGCGATAGGAAAAATAATGGTGTTGCTGGTGCCCGTTCGAGTCAATCGACGATCAGCGGGACGACAGGTGATACAGGTGATAGATTTTATGCTCACGCGGTGGTCTGTTTGGACCAGTTGGATTCTTCCAGCCGTTTGCACTTGCCTAGACGTACCTCGAGGACACCGCGCGGTGTGATATCATTTAATACGACCGACTGTAACTGAGGGTACAACGTGACATCTGGTTTGGCTCGCGTCGAATTTTTTGTATTAGAGTTTGGAGTCCGTCGGCTAGTAATATCTACTGAAAGATCAGCTTTTATTTCTCCGGCAATCTGTGGATCGCTGATGGCGAATACACACTCATAAAATATTTTTTCGAAGTTTTCCGCTTCCAACATGTTTCCTCGATTCATTCCCCATTTGATCCACGGAACTCTGTTTCGTTCCATAGAAAATTGCTGTGGCCGTGAAAAAGCAGTTTTCATCGAAAGTTTTGAAGAATTTTTTGCTCTGGCGACGTATTGCATGTTATCGGTAAGAATCGAGACAAGTAAATGTTTCATTGCTATCTAATTTATTTCACAATGACAGAGTATAATGTGAGATTAAACCATGAGAATGTTGAGGCACGAAGAAAACGTGGAGCCTGATGTGTGTGTGTGTGTTGGTTACAGAAAAATAGGCTGTAGTATGAGTCTGCTGCACAGTCAACAGTTTCTAAGTTTACCTTATTTCGTTGCATTTTTGCGGTTGTACTTCATGCTGAAACGCGATACCTTTGAGGAAATGAGCCGTCTTGTTTACAACAGCAATGCTGGCTTTCAAAATATTCCTAGTGCAGAATTTCATCAGAATATCCTTAGCCACAGATAAGGAATATGAGAGACTGGAGTTTGTATGCTTTTCTTACATCGCTTTCCTATACTTCTTTCAAGATCTTCTTTACGCCAAAGCGGTTTTGTTGTTAAATTATAAAGACACACACTACTTCACTAGAAACGGTGATTTACATCTAAAAAAAAGATCAACGATTATCGTTGTAAGAGCTCTACTTCACAAAAGGAGTAATGAGAAATTGTGGCATTGTATGGAAGGAGGAACCTAAAGCCCAGACTTTGACCGGGTGTTCACGAATGTAAGTAATGGACCATAGGCTATATATCGTTTTTAGCTTCGAGAATGTGCTGCTCAGACTACGACAATGATGTAACCTGAACTTGAATTCATTATCAAAAATGCTCACAGGTTTTATCAGCCTCGAATACATTTTCCAATATAGCTGACATGTTAAATGTGGAATTGATGCTGCAGAATTTGATGTTAACATCGAAAACGAAGCAGTTCTCGTTTGCCATGGCGACAACCACCAAGAGTTAAATTGAAATGCACGATGCTCGTATTTCGATTAGCGCTAATAACTCTTTGATCATCGAAAAAATATTTGATAATTTGAGATTTCCCTATATTCATAGAAAATATTTTGCTTTGATTTCTTGGTCGCATATAAAATTTTGTATAATCTCCGGCTTTATGAAGCATTAGTTTTTTCAGTGAAAAAAAGCCGCCTATCTGCCTATCTGTGGAATTTCTCTAGTACTTAACGAGAAATCAGAACCACCCGAAAAGTAACGTATTTCCAATTATTACTGAAGACGTTTCCAAATTTTCCAAAATGTTGTTTAATCAATCGATGGCTTGGAAGATGGGATTTTTAGTACTGGCGTGATTTTTGAAAACATTCTTTGATTACGCTCCATTAACGAATAGAAGATTGCGTTTCGCTTTCGAACTCCGCTGTTCCCACTCCACAGCAGATTGTCAGAGAGAATGTTTCGTGCCATTTCGATGTTGATACGTTGGTGATTTACGTGCATTTCGACGATTTCGCTGGCCTCGTCAGAGTCATACACTCGGGACCACGAAGGTCGCCCTACTGATAACAGGGACCAGGAAACGTTGCGGTGAAATAACGTGCTATTGTGGTTTCCCACATTTTGGATATAACATAGCGAATTTTTGATTATAGTAGTTTACAACAGAATTTTTTTGAATATTATGCGATGAAATTTCGATTATAGAAGACTTTGTCGCCGCGAAAAGATAGATTATTAACGGAGGAACTTTTACACGCATATTTTTTGCATAAAGAACTTGTATATGCCCCAGAATTCCATACTTTTCTATAGGAAAATCACATCAGAAGATAAGAACGTAGTTTATAACTCTTTTTTCGCACTTCTTATGACGATGTTGTGTAATTTTATTCGGAAACGCATTTTCTGCAATAAAGAAGAAGCGAGAAATACCCATCAAAATGATGTATAACGTAATTAATAGGTTGGGAGAAAAGTTCTGAGAAAATGCTTGTAAAAAATTTATTTATGCACCTATTAAACCCGAACAAACAAAACTAATAGTCAAAATACTCGCCTTCAACTTCGAGCACTTCCCGCCATTTCTCCGGCAAAAGATCGATTCCGCGAACATAAAATTCCAATTTTTTGCTGTTGAAGAAATGAATAACCGAACTGTGCAATTCAATATCGGTACCAATCTTTTTGTCGCGCAACCAGTGCTCCATTGAACGAAACATATTGATGCGTTTACCCTTCATCCTTGCTTTTAAACTCAACTGCAATTCATGCAGCATCAACAACCTAATTTGCTCGCTTGTTAACCCCACCATGAAATAAGTAGATTAATAAATGCGGGAGAAGACGGGCTTTCAAATAAGTTCAAAACACAAAAATGGCTGACACCCAAACAAGTTACAGACATATTCTCAGAGCTTTTCCCCTAACCTAGTACATTTATTTGAAAATATAATCTTTTGTGAAGCGATTACGCTTGCACCAACTTAATATTACTTATACCTCCATCGTTGTTAACCATTGATTTCTTCGTTATGATAAGTTTTCCAATTCTACTTTGACTTTCAAGTTTCAATAGCTATATTGCTACGAGCAAAAACCAATGATGTTCATTACAGTGAGCAAAAGTACGATAATAAATGTGAAATTCTTACCGTTGTCAGATAAAGTTAAGTTTCTAATAATAACTCACAAATAACCAACATACTGATACATACATTCAACATACTGACAATGCAAATTACTCTCTTCAACTACAATTGGTTTAAGTGCATTACACATCAGTCTCTTTGTATTGCATCTATCGGTCGGATTATTGAGGTCCTTGGTTCTCTAAGGTCTTCCAGGCGTTGGGCAAACACTGAGAAACTAGTGTCGAGATGTCCTGCAATCTTTAGGTGGCTTTTTGGACGCTAGTTAATCATCGTCTTTGACTTTCTGTACTATGAAATCTCTAATGCGATATATTCTGACTACCTGCGCATTATGCGGTCAGAACTTCTTCCCTGGTACCATAGTTCGATAAAAGTTAAACTTCGAGGCAACGTATCAGATATGAACTTACAATTCAAGACAAGATGCTCACGAGTACGAATTGGAATATTCAGACCAAGTATCAGGATGTACACAGAAGAAGACAAAGCAAGGGCTTAATTCAAATGGTACACAATAACAACGTAATAAACATTTATTTGCCACCGACCGTTTCTGGATACTCATGGGCGCAAATTCCTCACGGGTTATCCAGTAGCACAGCATTCATCATATTTACCTAAAAAGGTTCGTGTGTAGGTATTTGCTTAGTGGGTTTGGCAAAACTGAACGGAGAATCGTTTGTTAATTGTATCAATAACATTTGTTTGTTCAGGCCACGAGCATCAGCGGTAGCAGAGAGATTGTGGTCACCAAAGGCACAAACATCAAGTGTAAGCGAATTAATAATTGACATAAAAATTCTGTAATGTCAAAAATTTAGGCAAGTGATGCTTGGCCTAGAATGCATGAACTACGATGTCGTTTGGTTGCTCGAGGTTTCCGTGTCCAACCCACCAACTATCCTGATTACTGTCCTTACGAGTACGACGCCTAGGTTCTTCCAACTACAACACATGCTGAAAGCGTTTTCACTAACACAATAAACACAAATTAATTTCTAACTAAACACTTTTTCTTGCTGTTGATTTATCAATATAATGATAAAGCTTTCTTCTGGAATATTTATTCTACGGCAGCCCATAAAAACGTTCAGAATGTAATTCTCACTGCATAACACTTCTGTGAGGAAAGAGTTCCTGGACTTTGCCGAGAAGAGAATTAATAAAAGTCAAGTAAATGAAAGTAATAGCATAAGAGGGCAGCAGTGTAGAATGATATTTAAGGACAAATTACGTCTCACTTGATGCAAGTTCTTTCTCTATTTAACACTAGGTTTGCATATTTTCATATCATGATGGGCGAAAACCATATTAACTCTCTCCACCCAACCGCGGCGCTTCAGTGTTGGTATGACGTTACAAATATATTCAATATTGTTAAGTGATGTGGGAAACTTCAAATGTCAAACGGTAATCGAACTCGCATCTCAATCTTTCCAGAACGCGCGCCAACCAACTGCGCGATTGACGCTCCTGATAGGCCATCACCCTTTTTTCCACACAAGGCATCGATCTCTCACCAAAAAACGTCAACAGTTTGTTTGGCTGGGCAAGCACACATCGGCTTTGAACGCAATTATTCTGACAGATATTGAATTTATGTATAACCCAACATTGTTAGGTATACAATCAAGACATCATAAAACCGCTAAAGCAGTTAGGAAAAAAGAAGAGTTCAACTGGGTCAACATGTACTCAACATCCGTCTCAGTACATTGATGTCTGTCATCAATAAATCAGCCGGTAAATTTTATGTAACCTAGAGAAGAAATGAGTACCTACACATAATTTATACAGGAGCATGGGGTAGGGGATGAAGTGTTTCTTATGAAGACTAACAGCTCATATTATGCAATATTCCATATACGACCGTTCAAAAATATCCACTAGTGTTGAGGGACATGCAGAAATATAAACTTTATCGCGATAGAGTTTAGTTGAGCACTCCAAGTTTTCAGGAAGTGCATGCAAACCACTGCTGTTCTTGGGCTCCCCTTAGTTCGTGGTAGTACAATGTACCGTCACTAACGACCGTTCACCGTCGATTTGCTATGTGCATCTCGGCACTAAACTTTGCTGAGCGGCTGCTGAGTATGGAAAATCGACAAGGATATTTCGTTTGCAATTCTCTGCTGTGGATAGCTTCGTAACGATATCCGCAATTATGTCGAATGGTGTGTGACGCTTTCAACCATTGCTGGTCTTCAACAGCTTCATGCTTCTTCTAGGAGAACATATTGAACAATGCGCTACCAAAGCTCGCTTTCTTCATCAGAGCTTCTGCGGTGCAACGCATATTTTTCGATAGCATTGTTAGCACATGTTATGGAGAATCAACCACGCTAGCTAAGTTTGGTAGTTTGATGCCCTCAACTGCAGAAAACCAGCCGGTAAGCACTGTGCAATCGTGGAGCAAAAGCGACCATTTCTACATGTATTTACACCGGTTGAACTCGGCAGTTTCTAAAAATGTGACACATCAGCTGTCGTTATAAGATATAATATTGTAGCATTATATTATAGTCAGAATGGCAGTTGAATGAAGTATTTCTGTCAATTACTAATGACCATTAGTTGTCGGCTAAGCAAGGTTTAATGCCGAAGTGTGCATACCAGAGCGACAGTGAACGGTCTATCGATGTCGGCATCTATGCATTGTACTTTGATAGGAGTCATAGAGGTACTGGAGCCTCGGGAATACCATGATTTGCATTCAGTGACGTTGAAGAGATGTTGAACTTCCCTAGAGGTTGGCGAATTTGTACCACACTTAACCGTGAAGACACAGCATTGACTTTATATATCGGTGATCCGCAAGAGCATTCCATTTCGCTTATCTAGCAGTAATATAATGTTGTAAAATATATATGGAATTCTTTCATTATTATTTGAGCCAACTTGTCATGTGGTCTGGGTAAGGGCTCTTGCACAGCCTGATACACGTGTTTGGTCCTTACAGACTCGCAGTTGGGCAAAACCCGTCGTCTTTTCGATATTTTAATAGTCACTTCTCTCGGGAGCTCTACTCCCTTCCTTGAGCTTGCTCCCGAAATTGAGCGTGGTCTTAATCAAGCACTCGAAATAAAGGTATATATGGAATATTATTAAAGGTCATGAAATTTTGACACACCACATAGGACTTGAACATTGTGGTAAAAATATCCAAAAGTGCAAACCGATGTAGAATATTTCAAGCATACGCCGCGTTTTCCACCTCTGTAAAAGAAGGAGTTGCTTTTCTGGAAGGAACGAAAGCGAAAACGCTAAACATTACCTCCGCCTTCTCGGACATTAATGATGACATATTACACTTCAATTGCTACTTCTCTTTCATCCTATCGATGTCCGGACAAGAGCTGCAACGTATTCTAAGCAGGTCGTAGTCGTGATCTCTTTCATTGCAAATGTTGAAAGAAATACAGATCAAATCTATACATTGAGTATTCGAAAAGTTAACACGCCGCATTCGTGAGCTTTATAAGAAAAGATGAAGAAAAAATAAGCGAGTTCCGTTGATCGCCTCTCTCATTGCAGAGAAACTGTACTCAATAGCCATGCATGGTAGCCAATTCTGGATTAAAAGCCATTATTTCCATTCCAAGCCAAACCGAGGGCGATTGGTTGTTGACAGATCGATGTCTTTGTGTCGCAGAAATACTGACGGCAGAAGAGGAGTGTCGCTAGTGCAGTTGGTTAGCACGCGCTCTCAAAAAGTTGAAATACGTGTTCGATGTCCGTTGACATCAGAGCTTTCCACCACTCAACATCGTTAAATCCTTCTTTGTACAAGCATTAGCGTGAATGTATTCACTTTTGATTAACATGAGCATCTTACAACCCGCTTCAATAACAGCATTTCCATGTTAAGGCTTTGTGTAGTTTCAGCATTGTTACCTCTACACGAGGCATCTGTTAGTTTTCTAAATTTAATGAAGCTGTGCTCAGTTCCTACCTGAATACGGACAAAAATTTACTTAAAGCTGATGTTTCACATCAATATTCTAAGGGCTTAAAATAGCATAAACTTCAACCGAAGTTTAGTCCTAACTCAGCAAACTACAAAGCGAATTATGGTATCGTTTCGAATACTTTCAATCAAATCAAGATGTTTTTGCTAGTAACAGCAGCAGTTGTTATCGTGGACAGAGCGATTCAAATCTATTCTTTGGCCTTTTCTTCTTTATAAGACTCTACGCCTATTTTCAACACTTTTAAAATTCAATTTTCTCCTCATGTTTATAGTCCCTAATGATCTTCGGAGAGTGCCTGTTAATGTGGTTGCATTTCGAAGACTCCGTCATCGCCATGGACGTTATAAAATCCTACTTAGGTTGCCTTACAGTCTCAAGGATGGCCAGCTTGAGGCTTTTGCTGGTGCATGCAAAAGACTGTTGAGGGGATGAATCGAAATCATTTTTTTTCTGACTGTGCGTATCACCATCCACTGATCTTCTATACTCTCTTTGTTTGATTCTGAATTATAAGTGCTCAAAAGACGAATAACTCAACAAAAGCAGATCACTAGAGTAGTTAAAGATGTATGAAGCGCGAGGAATATTGACGTAAATAATGTGAAAGTAGTACATAAAATGGGAGGTTAAATAGAAGGTGGACGAGTGAATTTAGAAAAAAAATCAATTAAGAGCCGGCTATCGGTTGCATATATCACAATATATTGTTGGCTTTACTTATGAAAAAATTTGATAATGGCCTCAGAAATTGGCTTATAGAGATATCACTCATAATCTAATCACATTTCACTGATTCAAAGCTGGCACGATATTATGGGAACCTTACTTACTTTTGCGAAGAACTTGTACGCCGCATTGGTGTCCACTATACTCAGGTGTCTTTGTTCAATCAGTAGAAAATAAACGAGATATACTTTTTCAACTGAATTTTATTCAGTCCGATGTGAGCAATCAATATCTATACCTTCATGGACAAGTTTATACTAGGCTTTCACAAAACCTCGTTAAGATCATCAACAAACAAAATGGATAAAGACAAACTTACGGTTTCGGAAAGAATGTGACTTGTTCAATTCATCGTTGTTTTCGCAGAGAAAAACAGTACGCACATTTTTTTCCTGCCGTTAACAATTCATAATCAAAGTGTATAATTCGTTTTTCCTCCTTAATATAAAAATGTTAAACATGGTTTGCATTTTGTCTTATATTTACTATTATCCTCGACTCGCGATTTTGTAAAATCATTTTGGACAAAAGGGATCGTAGGCTTCAAAATTTCGTATCGCGTTATCGGAACAAAAAGATCGATAATTGTAACGGAAGCTCAGCAAGGTTTCACCCTCTAGGAGGTGGATTGGTGACTCTCTATTTTTACGATGAAAGAACTTTAGAATGAAGAATCCTTGGAAATCCAGAGAGAAAACGCAAAAGCAACAACTAAGCGGCTCGGTGCAAAACGTGCATGGGCTTGCATCAACTTACTGTGAAAACGGCTTGCAAAACTAGTTGAGAAATTTTATATGTGCAAAATTGGCTACATGTGGCATCATCGAAATGACTACCGTGGAAAAGGACCACTGGAAAACCATTGTTGATCGACACTTATTCGTTAGCCTCTAATTAATCACATTCATAGTTCACGAGTCAGCTCTCTTCTGATTCTAGCGAGTTACTGAATAGACCTTTGCATTCAAAATTACGTCGACTGTGATCAAATATATGAAATAATATTATACAGAGCTTTCTTCGTTATTAGCTTGACTCTGACTATCTTATTCGCAGCTCATATCACTTGACATAACCTGAATTTCCACCTTCAAACGCCCGGCCTATCGCTGTGTTCGTCAGTCTTTGTGGTAAGCTATGCTGCTGCTGCATGTGCGCATTGACATCATTGTACTATAGAACTGTGAAAGAACTCTTATCGGAATCTAAAATATGTCAGAAAAAAAATCTCGAATAATACGGTAGTTATTATTTGAGCCAACTTGTCATGTGGTCTGGTAAGGGCTCTTCTACAGCCCGATACACGTGTTTCGTCCTTACAGACTCGTCTTCGATAACTCTCTGTAAGGGAGCAGAGCTACCGAGAGAACTGACTTTGAGAATATCGAAAGACGACGGGTTCTGCCCGTCTGACGAGTCTGTAAGGACGAAACACGTGTATTGGACTGTAGAAGAGCCCTTGCCAGACCACATGACAAGTTGGCTCAAATAGTAATGGAAGGATATTTTGAAATTTGAGCGTGGTCTTAAAAAAGCACTCAAAATAAAGGTATAATATGATAAAAATACCAGCCAGCGAGTAATCGAGTGCGAAAACACTCTGTGTTAGGTGAAAATTTCGCTTGACATAGAGTGTAAAACGTTCTTCTTCGATAACTCTCTGTAAGGGCGCAGAGCTCCCGAGAGAACTGATTATAAAATATCGAAAGACGACGGGTTCTACCCGAATGACGAGTCTGTAAAGACGAAACACGTGTATCGGGCTGTAGAAGAGCCCTTGCCAGACCACATGACAAGTTGGCTCAAATAATAATGAAAGTATATATTGAAATTTGAGCTTGGTCTTGATAAAGCACTCGAAATAAAGGTATGATACGGTAGTTATTCCTTCTTTTGCGGTAAATCGCTTGTCATAGTTTCAATTCATTTATTCTCCGCTGCATTACTATTTATACGAGCTTTCAGAAAATCCGTATATATCCCATGGGCGTCAGTAGTGCAACAGGTTAGAGCACGGGCTCCCGGATAGAGTGAGACATGGGTTCGAGTCCCGCCTGACGCGAAGGTTTCGCACATCACTCTAAATCATGAGTATCTAAAAATTCTCTTGACTTTCGAGTGAATTTTTTTTGAAAAAGCCACAGCATGGTCACTGAATGTTCTCAAGAGCGGAACTATGAGAGAATCAGTACAATCGTGGAACGTAGATCCGTATAGTAGTCATTAAAAATGACAGTGCAGCTGAACTCTCATGCGCGTATTCACAAATGGCTTGAGGATCGCAGAGGACGCGGATATAACGATAACTGGGAACGAAATATCTCCCAGGTTAATCTTTGGTTTGAAAAGAATGGACTTCCCAATCGCGTTTTTCCAGCCATAGTTGTCGAGAAAGCAAGTAGTAGAACAATATATTCTTGGGATATTGTGGTTTATATGTGGAAAGAAATAAAATTCCAATTTTTGTGTACTCTTTCACTTGGTTATTAGACATTTGTGGGTGAGCACATGGTAGATCTACAATGAGGTTGTTCTCGTTTTGTTATCATTTACTGAAAATAGCAAATTGAGACGTTCCAAAAGGTCAGCGCTAGGCGTACTTAATATAGGCAATATTTTCGATTAGCTTATTTCAGTGACAGGTAAACAAACTGTAACTTGTAGAGTTTGCAAACTCTGTTTGAATAGTGTATATTGGAAGGGTGACTGGATCCAGGAGCTCTAATTAGTATGCGAATAGTAGACACTTTTCTGTTATAAGGAAACAAATGAAACATCGACCTCATTCGTTGTACAACAATTTTTAGGAGTACTAGTAATTACTCAGAATCTTGAATCTGTGGCTAGAGTGGTACGTGACAAGTTTTTCGACAGGACCCTTTTGAAGTTTGAAATTAAATTATGTTCCACACGGCCCCATATTTCTCGCCGAAAAAAAGCTCTTTTTTCAGACTACCAATAATCATTCGATAGCAATAAAATTCAATGATTCCGGCGCTGCGCTTATTTTCTGTGAGTATTTCTCTGCAGTGCCATACTCCTATTTATTTGATTTCATTTTTGTAATTCAACAAGTGCGTAATTATAAGGACAAATCTTCTTCCCTGAAAATGCAAAATTGGAACTCATTGGAACAAACACCACTCACAACAGAACCCTTGCGACCACCTAAGTAACTCGAACGCCGCCTTCCCAAACAGAGGGTAAGGGTACACAGAATTCTATTGTCAACCTCATTAGGACACTGGTAGGTTATCCCAGTGTCGCTGCAGCGGCGTCTTCCGCTCCAACGATGGTATGCGCCACCGCACGACGACGTCACTCCACTAGAATGAAGTTAGGAGTTGTCGCGGCGTATATTGCGCGAATTTGTTGTTCTACGCGATCACATGTATAATACATAGGTCATCACGATCGTAAACACAGATCCGTGTACAAATTCGCATGCATAAACGCATGGAAAATATGATTCTCCTCTATAAGCATTGCACTTGAGCTGTACCTGATAAGTGTTGCATAGTCTATTTAGGTTTCATACCTGGATTAGCAGAAATTTGACGTATCCGTACGTCCATAAAAAAGATAGACGTTTCCTTGATGAGCAAACAAGAGAATTTTCAGCGTAAAAAAATGAATACTATTCATCACTGTGAGCTTTCTGCTGTGACATGAAGTAGAACACGCAGTGAAAGACCCTTACAAAGCAGTGACTGTGTGAAAATGACTTGATTTGAATGCAGCTTTGTGATTTGGGCTTTCCCGGAAGAGTTTTGGAGGTATTTAGTTGACTAGATTGACTAGATTGTATTCGAAAAGACCATTTCACGTTTTGTGAGGTCATAATATGCAAATTCTCCCGTGAGTTGCGACGATAAACAAACGAATGCAAGCCAGCTTCTGTCATGGAGTGTTCAATGGCATTTCAATCACTGTCGCCAAATTCTCTAAACGGCTCTTCTCATGCATTACTTAACAGCGGCTCACAACAAAATAGTGGTCACAACAATGTGAATCCTCTCTGCTAGCAAAGAAAAACCGGCGTTCAAAAAAAGAACAGCAGCAAGGAAACATTGGATTGCGTTCATACTTATCTAGCAGCTTAGCTCGAGTCCCTCCAATATTGTAAAGAAAACTCTGTCAGCAGCATTCCCCGTCGCGCATCAAGAAGGAGAAATTTTTTAACAATATTCAAAATAATACGGATAGTGTTTTAAAACCTTCACGAGAACGAACTAGAGCAAATGATTGAAAAGCAAAAATTGCTGAAATCAGCGAAGTAAGAAAATAAATAAAATAAATATAGAATTGCCTTTATACATCGTCTGTTACCTGTTGATTTTTAGCATTGCGATTACATGTTAGGGTGAAAACACAATTACAAACGACCGTCTTACAGCATGGCGCTCTAAAGCACGTTTCAATCTTTTCCAGTCCATTATTCTTTCGCTCTCCTGTTCATTTTTAAACGCTTCTATTCAAAAATAGGCCCGCATGTGCGCATTATTTGACGCCTATCCTGCTTACTGTTAGACAGGGTTTTGTGTACTTCAGCATGAGACAGTATGATCGACCATATATAGCCATATTAGAATATTCAAGAGTTTTGTGGTGATTAGTAAGAGGTCACTTGTATTTCAACTGCATAATGCGACGCTGAGATTTTGTCTTTAACATATATATCTTATATCTATTGATGTAGAGAAATGTGCAAAACTTTCGCGTCAGGCGGGACTAGAACCCGCACTTCACTCTTTCCGGGAACGGCGTGCTCTATCCGTTACACTTCTGGCGCCCATTTTGCACATCGCTCTTTCTACGCTCCTATCATATACCTGTCAGCGTAACTAGGTTCATTGTCGCCACCGACCACTACGTCAAAAAGTTGGTGGTTGGTTGCTAACGGATTGATGCGTTGTAGCGTAGAAGAGTGCTGCAAAACATTGTCCAGGAGTGCATCGGGATAGAGCACGTGATAACGAATAGGCTGAAATGCAAGTCCCGCCTGACGCCAAAATTTTGCACATCTCTTACTGCAATTGGATGGAAAGACAGTTTTTGAGCCTATTACTGACAGAAGTGCTCAGGCTCGTTTTTTTTCTCCACATATAAAACCAATTTTGTGCACATGCATACAGATAATGCATGAAAAGCTCATTCGATGTTACCTCACTCTACATGGGCTTCACCGATAACTTTCCAATATAAGCCGCTTTTCAGGTTTTCATATTGTGTAAAAAATGAGATGCACACTCATCACTCGGTGATTCAAGATCTTATGAGCATCCTTAGAAATCGCTTCTGCTACATGGGAATTGAGCACACGCCCCTTTAATCTGATGGGCACAGAGACAAATGGACAAGCACATTTAGATCCTTTCTGAAATGCGCCACTAGGTTTATCAACACCTTAAAGACGGAATGTATTTATTCGAATATGCGAACTTCCAGAGACCTCTCAAGCTGGAAGAAATTTTCCTCAAAAACTCTTTGTTATCATTCAAAAGGTCAAATCTCTATAATAAAATGGTATGTTTGATTTATATAGGCATACAAGCACGGTAAATTCCGAATAGACGAAAATTTGCGAAGCTCGAACATTTGAGGAGCATTGTATAGTTCATTTAATCGGTCATTTATACTTTTTAAGAGAAACAAAGTTCCTCAGCCAGGTTGCCTAAAACTACGGCATGGGATCTAATGTGGTAACATAAAGTAACGATAATGAAGCTGCAGTAATTCTTCGACTGTTACTCCCTCATAAACACATTCTGGGTTGGACACTTGCATATTTTTAACAATTTCTGCACTCAGCAGCATAGTTCATTAAGGTTGAACCTGATTTTAGTCAACTCCCGGATGTCTTTCATAAAAACTATACGTCTCACAGGTATTTCAAAAACCAGCTCTCCTTTGACCTCGACATTAACAGTCGTTAAAAAAATCACGGACCAGAAAATAGTGTGAAGCTGATTTAAACAAAGCTATGTTCAACTAAGATCTCGTAGTTTCCTTCCGCTTTGAGGACAGTATTTTGAGCCGATGAGAATTTTTAATTTGAACGGCGAAGAAGTAGATTTACAGCGAAAACGCACAATTGTGAGTAAAGACTTTGAAACGTAAGCTGAATAAGCTTTTGGCATCAGCCTCGTGGCATTAAATAAATGTGACAATTATGTTTATCGAAACAAAAATCATCGATTTATACCAAATAATTTAGTAGCGCCAATCGTTCCAGCTCCAAAGTTGCCTTTCAAAAATTTATAGGCCTTCTGCGTTTTATTGAATATTCTCACAAGTTCTGGCACTGGAGCAATAAACACCAAATCAATTGGCCAAAAGTGATTGAAATTGCTTGACAACAATATTCATAGTTTGCGATATCAACCTGAAAACATTTTTGTCGTTTCTCAGACAACTAATCAAAAGCGTCTTGCGCATATTTTTCTGTTTTCTTTTGATACGAAATTTGCCCATGCTTGCTGTATCATGGCCACTCAACATAGCCCTTATCACAATTTGCTGCTTCATGAATATGAATTTCGACACGATGCACAGACCACCTTTGAGAGTCTCAGTCGCGTAAGGGCTCAGTGATTTGGGTCGAGGCGAACAACGTTTCGGTTCCCTGCTGAGTTTAGCGCCGGCAACACCAATTCGAAGGACTAGCTGAGCTACAGTTTACCTCCGAATGCTACTCATAAATAATATACATAAGCAGATAGTTTGGAAACCAACTTATCTTGGACCTCTTTAATAACGACCACTTGAAGCATTGTAGCCCATCAAATAGGGTGAAGTCGATTAAGAAAAACTTTGTTCGACTAACGTTTTCGCCGTCTTATTCTGCTTCAGGGACAATAATTCAAGTGGACATATTTAATTTCAACGGCGCGAAGAAGTAGACTTACAGCGAAGTCATACAACTGTAAATGAAGACGTCGAAACGTGAACCGAGTAAATTTTTGAACTACGTCTATAAAAAATCGGCATGGTATTGGCTTTGAAGTAGTTGGAATCTTACATAAACTGCTCTGAGCTTGGCAACATTCACAATTCGTTTAGGTCACTCTGTTGCCAACATATTTGTTGTCGATTGATGTACTGCTCTGCAGTCACGAGGCTTAATATTCCAATTATGGGAATTCGGTTTTGACGCCATCACTGAAAAACTGATATTCTAAAGAGGTAAGTGCAGCTATCAAACGCTGACTAAAAAACGCTGGTCTGGATGATTCAGTAGCAGTTGGCGAGTAGCCTCCGAATACACTAAAGCGCCAATTAGGTCGCAATCGACTGTATGACCGCCTCTGAGAAGGAAAGGATTGCCAAGTTTGCTCAAACGGTAGGGACGACGAATGCATGAGATTTGGTACAATTTACCTACTCTGCTGCGGAACATGCGGTAATGAATTCATTGACGAAACGGGTAGATCATTCTGCAAACGCGTAAAAGAACGCCTAACTGGGAAACGTAACTCCAGCCCAAAAGCTCTACAAGGCACTCATGAGGAACAGAAGCGTAAAGGAACAAATTTTGACGTTGAATTCACTATCCTCACACAAAAATCAAAAACATCCGCTCGTAAATTTACGAGTCCTTCTGGATGCATTGTACCCAAAAATGAACCGCAAAGAGCAGCGCCTCGTAATAACGTGTGGCCTCGCACCATGCCTCAGGCCAATCTTCCTGGCCTGAGTCAGGCACAGCCTCACTTATGTACTGACTCTAAGCGGCTGGTCTTCAATTAATAATTGAAAGGTCAACACCTAAATGGTACATTTGTACTACACCGCACTTCTGACCACCAAGTCCCAAACGCACTCTCAAATAGACACAAGCTTATTGAACAACATGGACTTTGATATAACCCTTCAGTGGAACTGAAAGCTATAACGAAAACAACGCTTGCGTGTCCGCCCTGTCCGAGCGCTTACTGAGATTTTTGCACACCTCAGCAAAAATCTGGTATTTATGCCATAAATTTTGGTTTGAGGAAACTCGGTCTCCATTAAATGGCACAATATTGCAGAAGAGACTTCTGTACAGGTTGTTCTAGTGGGCCAGCTGTTCTTTGCTCCTGTACGTACTACGGGCCAGCTAGAAATGGCCGTCATAACGAAACGATCAGTTGTTGGAAATCAGCGCCGCAAACTGACCCACTCTCTCTTCCACGCTCTCCACCAATGAAACGAACAGTCAGTGCTTCATCACGGTTGTGAAGTCCGTATGATCTTTCTCAGAGGGAGTTTGCCTAGTTGGTTGTTAGTAGCAATTGCATCATTATGCCATCATACATCTGGTTCGTTGTCAACGAATTCTATACCAATAAAAACCCAGTGCCCGTAAACAATCATAGCATTAGCTTGATAGCCGCGATATCGGTTACCACCTCAAGTTATTTTGGATTATAATTCCATGTCGTCGTCGACCTGAATTTATACTTTTATTCGTAAAAAGAGGGCTCTAAAAAGAAGAATTATTTTATCTGTGTTTATTACATGCTTTGATCAGACTAGCTTTCAATCAGTCCGCATAGTATTCACCTCATTCCTCGTTGAAACCACCATATTTGACAAGAATAGGGTAAAATCTCTGTATTCTTCATATTTCCAATAAGTGAACAAACTGTTATATTTAAAGGAAATTTATTTGAATCTTCGTCATTGCTTGGCTTCTCATCAATGACTTTTCATCAGATTAGAATAATTTTCAACATTTAAATTGAGAGGTTCTAGTAATATCTCTTCAATAAAAGCGGGTGTTTGATATCATCACACGACAAAAATCGCCCCAGCTTCTCACATCAAACAGTGCAGTAGCGATATACTTCTGATCAACAGATCTTACTGATAGAGTTTCGTCTGAGTTCGGCGAACGGCAGGGTTAATCATTATCGCTTTGTTCTCCTTCCCATAACGCCATAAGTCTCTATTGAAAGTCTAATAATATTTTTTCCCAGCGAAACTCTTAACCGTTTAATGTCGTTATAGCCTTATCGTTAAATCTACTGAGTTTATAACGGCGTTCACATCGTCTGCGAAGTGCTGAACAAAAATCGGTCGATCCATCTTTTCTTTTAACCGAGAAAGACTTGCACTAATAAAATATATTTTTCGTTTGCGGAAGCTGGATCCTATCGTATTCACGCCTATTAGTGGTGTACTGAAAACAGTGCTTCCTATTTCTTTAGACTCTTAGGGTTTTCTCTCATATTTTGTAATATTTTAATAAGTTTCAAGCCACCGTTACACAAATTGCAGCATAGGAATGTCGAAGATTTCTCCATGCGTTCTGATGTTACCCGATGTTCTGTGCAGATCTCGTCGTCCTTTTACAGGTTATAGCCATCCATCCAAGAAATCCGTTGCCGTACATACTTGATTCCGAAGATCAACTCGTATAGTTGGTCTTGAATTCTATATAAGGATATTTAGTACAAGGCGCGAAAGAAGGTCCATTCGCTTCGATGACGTCGTGCGAACCAATGAAGGCTAATATGAGTGAATTTCCTTCATTTCAATTCATTTCTCGAGCCCTTTTAGGAGAAGACCACCCCGCTTTGCAAAGACTTCATTCTGTAGCTGATATCTCGACGTTAGAATAGAAACTTCGTACTGTTTGGCTATTTAGGGATGTAAATGCGTTTGCTATCAATCAAATCATTTTTTTTTGACCATTTTCTGAATGCGAGAGTGGTGCGTCGCCGTTGCTCGAAATATAGAATGTTCACATGACATGTTAAGTAAGAAATATAAACTTGGCTAATAAAACGCATTATATATATATATATATATATATATATACAATTATCCCTGCCCTAACGTATGCAGCAGAAACCTGGTCGCTACGTAAGCAGGATGAAAGATCACTTGCCGTTATCGAACGCGCAGTCGAAAGGTCGATGCTAGGAGTATCTCGTATTTCGCAAATGAGACAAAGGATCCGAACTTCCGACCTACGTCAACGATCGAAAATCAGAGACGCCGTTCTACACGCCAGGATATTGAAAATAAGGCGGGCCGGACACGTGATGCGCTTCAACGACAACCGATGGACGAGAGCCGTTACCGACTGGATTCCTCGGGACGTCAAGCGCTCTAAAGGAAGACCACTGACCCGTTGGTCCGATTTCTTCACGAAAGCGATGGAAGAAAGATATGATGCTCAGCGAATTCCATAAACGAAGGAAGACTTAGTTCACGAAGAAATCATTGTGCAAGGTAAACAAATCGAACTGAATGGTTATCTGATCATGAAGACCACCTCGTGCTTATAACTTGCTCGACAACAGAACATGAGCAACAATATGAAAGAGGAATCGAACGGAAGAAGAAGAGCAGTATGGGCCACTTGAGCCTTTAAAAGGAACCAGCGGCCAAATAACGGATCGCAAATTGCTTACTTGTTTTATATTCAGCAGTTTTCCAAGAGCTCTGCTATATAACAAAAATAGATGCAGATAATCAGCAACACCAAAAACTTCTGAGTTGCTCACAGAACACTGGATCAAAATCCTCTGAACTCTAGTCGGTGCCAAGAATATCTTACTCGTTTGTGTAGTTTACATTTGTGAGAATTATCCCGTCTTTAAAATGCTGAATATATGCATCGATAGCGAAGCACTGATGAACTGGTCACATAATGGGAAGAGCAGATGACTGATAAGCAATAATACAGTGTAGTCAAATCCAACAAAATGCAAGTGTTCACTTGGACGGGCCCTTAAGCGGTAAGTGAGTTTGTTTGTGATAGCTAAGGAACTTGGAGGAATGGTCCTTGCATGCGTCATCATGTTGGAAACACACCATCACCATGGACGACATCTGCACGAAAGAGAAGTGAACGGTAATTGTGCTATTGCCAGCACTACTACTGAAGGCGAGCCGTCCAATTGGCAAAGTGTTCAAGAAGTAAGATCACGAATTGTTGGCTGAAATAGATAAAAAAGATATATATACGAGTTTTCAGTTAATTAAGATCAGGTGGAAAAGATCTAGGCGGCTTCCCTTCGCTGCGGAAAAGAATGCACTATTCAGGTTGTTTCTTCAGGTGTAGATTTAATATATCTGTGCACTCACCCTCAGAAGAACTTTGTAGAAAGATGAAAATGCCTATGGAGTTAAATCTTAGCCGGTCTATGACTATGTTGGATGCACAGCTTTATGAACCGCTAGTCAAACAATTCGCGATTAAAACAGTACATCAGAAGAGGAACGAAAGTTTTTATATTTATTGCTCACGACACATACACCTCACAGTAACTCCTTGCGACAGAATCAAATCAGTCACTTTAACCAAATCGATCGACAGTTATGGTACGAAGGTAACATTGATGATCGAGAACATATAAGAAGAGCTTTTCGACCACGACTGAAACAATCATTTTTATTCCCCACCTGCATTGAATACTCAACAGGACAAGTCTTTTGCTAGAAGAAAGCTTCACCAAGTATTGATCAGCTGTTCGAAATTGAATAGGAATCAAAATTTTTTCTCGTTCAAAACACACGGGAGATCCTTATCTGACAATGGCTCATTGCTGAAGAGCATGAACGAGAGAGTGAGTCGATCTGGAGCTCACTATCAACAACTGACCGTTTCGCTATGACGACCATTTCTAGCTAGCGCACAATACGGAGAAGCAAAGAGCAGCTGGCTCACTAGAACAACCTGTACAGAAGTCTCTTTTGTAATATTGTGTCATTTGATGGAGACCAAGCTTCCTTAAAGCGAAATTTACATCATAAATACCAGATTTTTGTTGAGATGCGCAAAAATCTCCGTAAGCGCCAGGACAGAGCGGAGGAGCATGCATCGTTTTTTGCTACACGTTATAGTTCCATTGAAGGGTTATATCAAGTTTCATGTCGCTCAATAAATTGGTGTTACTCGAGAATGGGTTTGTGGCTTAGTGGTCAAAAATGCACTGCGGTACATAAGTACCCGTGTTATGATTTCTTGCCTATTCTAAAATTGCTTCCTCTCAGGACGGCAAACACCAGAAAACTAGAGGTGTCTGGAAAATGGCAGATTTATTTGATACTAGGCCACCACGAGTCACTGTGTAGGCCACCTATGCATTCGAGCGCCTTCAACGACTCTTGATGAAGTTGAAGGCATGGCACATCGCTCAAAGGTTGATCAACACTGGCAGATTTTGATTCAACTTATCTATTGATAAATGCATGGGGTGCTAACAATATCCGGTGTGCTTTGGCAAAACTGGCGGGTGCTTTGAGAGTTGCTTCATCTTCATATCCTGAAAATGGTTATTTGACATGCAATATACTCAAGAACAAATCGCTAAATTTGGCACAAGAAGTAGCCATTTCCAATGGCTACGAAACATTTTATCGGCTCCTTAGATCTTCGAGCTTTGGAAAATTCTCGTATATTAAGGAATCTGCTGTCTATTATATACCGACATAAATAAAGCAGACTATTGAATTGGCGACGTTTAGGCTCTTGAATGATTATAAAAGTTTCAAAAAAAAAACGTCCCTTCCAGCATGAAAAACATTTGCATATCCAAATGGATACATTCAGACCTGAAAGGGTTGGTAGACATAGTGGCGCATTTCAATAAAGACTCAGATATGCTTGTCCATTTGTCTCTGCGCCCAGCAGATTAAAGGGGTGTGTGCTCAAATAATTCGCACGTAGCAGAAGCGATTTCTTAGGATGCTCATCAGATCGTCGTCGCCAACTCTTATTATGGGAGACTTGAGCACCCCGAGAGGAATGTCAAAAGACGAAGCATACCACCCAACTGATGACATGTGAAAGCAGTTGTGTGAGAAAATACAGAGCCCTCAGATATTTATAATGTTTTTCTTTTTCTGTATTCGTGTTTTGCTATTGCTTACCTACTTTCATAGAGGGACAGTCCATTTTCACGAATTACGCGGGCCTCAGCACATGAAAGTGCACTTATTTAGTGGATTTGTTCCCTGAAGCATCAATGTGAGCTTAGCCGGTGCTTCTTCAAGTCAATATTACATTAGAGAAATCTCTGGGCGTTGTGGATCGCAAGAAGATTGCCACCTTGCGACTAGTGGCTACCAAAACGGCGGTCATTCCTGGCAGTTTTCTCTTAGCTGAGCATTCCAAGTGGAGACGTCGGACTCCTTCTCAGCCTGTGTGGTTGTAGTTGTAAGTGGAACGGCTTGCTGTACTTCGCAGTCCAACACCCAGAAGTACCTCTCACTTACTATGAGGCGGTGAACCATTAGGAGAGTTTTTCTATTTGAGTCTATATTATATTCGATTCTCTGTTCCGTATCACCTTTTCGTTGGTAAGTTGTTGGCGGGTGCGTGGTGTAGCTGCGGCTGAGTTCTGTGATTGCACCCAGCTGCGTAGTAACGCCGACGTACTCATCTGTTGCATCGACGTTGTCATTCAGTAAATTGTTAGATGCATGATTCTTTCCAGCATAACTGGATCTGTTGCCATAGTTTTGAGATCGGAAGGGTGCAATCTTGGGTGATTTGTTAGCCATCTGACTAGGATTTTTGAAGGCGCTTCTATCTTTTGGAAGAGATGAAAAGAACAGTGATTTGAAGTGTGTTACCGATTATATTTGTTGAGCCCTTCGTTCGATTCAGCATCAAGTCAACTGAGAACATCACCGTGCGGAGGTGAGCCATTGGTACAAGTTTGCTTGGGAAAGTATAATTCCACTCCACAAAGATCGGAGGCAGCGGACGACTAGCAATACGGCATTATTATAGAGCCTTCTCATGTGCCCGTGAGACTTTTCCATAAAGATAGAAAGCAAAGCAAAGTAGAAATTATACCGGAGAGGAAGAGTAGCATTAGAAGCTACTAGGCTATCAAAAGAAATTCGTTTGCCAATGAACGCAAAACGCTCACAACTTTTTTAACCGATAGTCCTAACCGGAGACATACTATGCAGAAAAATGAAACCTGACATTCTTATCAATTCGAGAAGGTGAAGAACACCAACAGAACAATTGAAGTGCGTTTCTTGACTTATGTGTGTATGCAGGTCTATCATTTGACAAAAGTGTCAAAAATAAACCTGAGGAAGGAACAATAATGAACTAAAGAAGACGAAATTGCCCTCTGCTATGATGATATGATGATCGCTTTTATTTGTGATTTACCTTACAACTAGTCATAGTACTGAAAAATTGGGAAATAACGGACGATGCCGAAAGTATCTTAATTTACAAAATGGACTCCTACCATGAATGATTAATATTTCTTTAGTTATGGGGTGACGCCACTAAAGCTTCACTCGACTCTGACGTGGATCACAACGGTTCAATGAGCTCTGCCAGCTCAACAAAGAATGAGTACTTTGTGCCATTGGTGCGATGTCCTTCAATTTAAACCCTCAATTGAATTGTCCGACACATCATGCCGCTATCAGCGCGTCTTCCATTTGTTTAGTCATCACACAACGGCATCAATAAGTTTGAAAGTAGACCCGGTACATAAAAATATGTCATGTCATGTCTGATTTCGCACCTTCAGTGGTGTTTGACAATGATTATGTTTGGAGATAAGAGTAAAAGTATAGGTATAACAACGAATTGAACTTCTAGGTGGCTTAATTCATCTTGAAAAGTGCCCTATCAGTCGAAATAGAAGCGTTTAAAGTTCATAGTGTTTCAAATGAAAAACGGCCTTACTTTTACCACTCACCCAAGAGCTCTGAACTCCCAGACACGATATAGGTTCGGCTGTTCGACAAGTTGCAGACCAAAGCGTATTTTGTGCTGTGCGCAGAACGAACCGCTGTTCTGCTTTTTTGATGTTTGTTTTGATGGTAGTCATCGTGGAAAACTTGCCGTTTAGGTAATAGACGATTGGAGGTGACACTGTCAACGAATCAAAGATGATGACGTCACGATCATGCTCTTGCAAGAGTAAGATTTTCTATACACCTATGAGACACAACAACTCAATGATAATTATGCCCTTACAATGAATTTTTGTTGCAAATTTTCATACTGAATTACTAATTTCTCGTGAATTCTTTTTGATGAGGCAAATATCTATAACAGCGAATCGACGTAGCGCCAGTTTTGAAATCATTGACATTCCCCGTAGACTGTTCTTCAGCTTCTGCAAAATTCACATTTCGTGGTGTGTGACTCTACTGTCTTCTTGAGTATATAAAGATTTCACGACGAAATATTTTCACTTTACAACATTATCGCCATCTCCGTAAGAAGAGGTGTTCGACAAGGCGATAGAATTTTGCCATATTTATTCACTGCCTCCCTCTAAAATCTCATGAGAACATTAGGATGGGACGATATGGGAGTGAGAAATGACGGTCGACAATCAAACATCTTCATTTCTTTGATGACATCGCACTCGTAGCACCAAGCATCAGCCGAGCGGAGCGGATGTTGATCGGTTTCGGCAACGCTTGTGGAAAGATTGGTTGTCAACAAAACTATCAAAAACGATGTTCATAAGGAACGGTGGGTTTTGAATGCCATATTCACGCTCAACGAAACCAAAACCTCCGAATGCTCCAGTTAGGACTATCTAATTCGTGAAATCAATTTGATGAACGACCTAGCTTCAGATTTGAGGAGGAGGAAACGAGCGGTTTGGGGAACGTTTAAAAGCATTGAAGATGTAGTGAAGAGGACAAAGAACACCAGATTACGCGCCCACCTTTTCGACTCGATGATTATCCCTATCTTAACGTAGGCAGCAGAAACCTGGTCGCTACGTAAGCAGGATGAAAGATAACTCAATGTTATTGAAGTCGAAAGATCGATGTTAAGAGTATTCCGTATTTTGTAATTGAGGGAAAGGATCCGAAGTTGCGACCTACGTCAAAGACCGAGGATCAAAGTCGCCGTTCTACACGCCAAGATGTCGAATATAAGGTGGGGCGGACACGTGATTCGTTTCAAAGACAACTGGTGGTCGAGAGCCGTTACCGACTGGATTTCTCGGTATATCAAGCGCTCTACAGGAAGGCCATTAACCCAGTGGTCCGATTCATTCACGTAAGGTATAGAAGAAAGATATGATGCTCAGCGAATCCTTAGAGCGGGGAGGACCCACTGAGCTACTCTTGCACAAGATCCGGGAAAAATGGAAGTCTTGCTAATATCCGTCGAGTCATGCGACGATCAGCCGGTCGACAGGTGATACAGGTAACTATATTGCCATTATTTTTGGTTATCGATTAATCTAGCACTTAATAGGCATGGTTTAGTTATGGAACTACTGGTACTCAGTGTATGGAAGCGTATATAGTTCTTTAGATAGTTCTTTTAGTTTCACTATTTACTCATTATATGCGAATTTCAGTCGTTTTTTTTTACCGATAACGAGCTCTATACCATCATCATTTGATTTGTCGTTTAGCTATTTCGTATTATTTTCAATTCGCTACTTCCTAAAGTAACTACATCACAATCACTCCAAGTCTTTTTGATTATAGTACTCGTGACCTGGGTCTCGTCCTCCCTTAGCAATACATTCTCCCAACTATACTCGTGGACGTAGCTCTGAATATTATGGTGCTATTGCCGAAGTGTTCACTTAATTATTTGTACGACCTGTTATCACATGTTACTGTGAGGATACCAGCACTTGCTATAATCTATTTGTTTCGTCCAACTCATTCTCCACCGAAGTCTCCTATCTTTTCCCGTGTTGTTTCGGCTACTGTTCAGAGATTTTGTCTTTTTCTTAAGCAACGGAGTAGGCTGATTAGGACATTAATCTTTACATTTTGGAAGTGGTCGAGCTAAGGTATTCCACTTGACTCATTGAAAAAGGCAATAGAGAGAGAAGATCACAGTAGCATATTGCATATCTCTTTGTTTCATGACGTAATGCTTCACACACTCACTGTGCTACTTTGATTCAGAGAGTGGAATGTAAACGTTACATGCAGCGTTCACACAAAACCGACTCGATTGTAATTTGTGAGATTGAAGTGAAAGAAATTACTGCGTAAAAATACAAAGCCCTATTAGTGCTATTTTTTCATCCTCTACTCATCTCCTGCTTTGCTGTTACCGAAATCGTATTTCCTCGAGTTCCGCTAGTGTAACAGAAAATTGTAGTTTTTCATGATCATGGATTAGAATAATTGCTACTGAAATCGCGCTTCATGTCTCACAGTTGTGTAAAATATAGCCATAAAATGTAGGTGTAGCAAAACTTCTTGTGCATACCGTAAAGTTTTCTCAGGTTGGGACTCGCTTAAAAAGGAGACAGCAGATTTTCGGTGCTTGTCGTCTTCGGAAGGACCATCTTCTTGCAGAGATGGTTTTGAGCTAAAATTGATGCATATATATTGCTTGGCTTTCTTCTGTGATTCTCTGACATTTTTTAGTCTATTTTTATAGGCTCTTTTCGGTTATAGGGAACAAATAAAAAAACCGACCTCATTAGCTAGACAGAATTTTTTCATAGGAGGGATAACAGTCATTCGAAAGCTTAGATTTTTAGCCACAGCCCGCATGACCATTTTTTGAAAAGCGTTTTATGACGTTGTTTAATCGAGAATAAAACTATCTCTCAAGCACGCATATTTCACGCAGGAGAACTCTTTTTTAGACTATTACTAATCATTCGGTAGCGTGATGTTTGCTGATTCCAACGTTGCACTTATTTTCTGGAAAGACCGCTTCTCCACAGCGCAATAGGGAAAATAGTATTGATTCACATATGCGACTAAGGTGGTCTCTGGCCAATTCACCGGCCACTGGGAGAAGCAGCTATAGGAGTCGCGCAGTCATCGGTCGATCATCGGCAGGTCTCATGCTAGTTACGCTACGCTAAAACCAATATGTAATTTGATAACATATTTTGAGCCTTTCGTGAAACCTCTGATGGCTTTTACACAGTGCTAATCGTAAGTTTCGGCTTTTCAGCTTCATCAGTAGCACGATGCCTTTCAGTTCAGACAGTTTCTTTTGGAGGGATATTAAGGATTAAGGATTAAGCTCTCGGCGTTAATCAATCCCTGAGGGATGCGCCGTGCATTCGACTTCAATTTTTAACTTCGTTTGAGGTGATTGAATGCACATCTGGCCTTTACAATGACTCGCGGTGGCCTCCCGCTGAACCGAGTCAGTGCTGCTTATCCTCCCAGACAAGTCTGAGACCTGTCTGGTACCAATTTACCGACCCCGGAGGGATGGATGGCTTGGTGAGCCATGAGCGCGAGATCGAACCAGAGACCTCGTGTGCGACGCAGGGCACCTCTAACCACTGCGCCACATGCGCTCTCTAGAGGGATATATCCCCTATATATAAAGGAATCGATGCCGAAGTATTCAGAATTCGTAAAGTGATAAGATCACTCGACTTATTTAGGGCTTACTAGAGTGGTAAGATCACCCTACATCGATTCCTTCATAAGTGCGGGCTAATCCCCTCACAACGAACTAACGGAACCGAAAGGCGTCGTGCTACATGAGGTCGAAAGGCCGTAACGTACGTCTGATGCTATAGAAGTGCCGTAACAGACCTCATGAAGGGCTCAGAATATGTTATCACATTACTAAAAAGATTTGTAGCTGAGATTCTATTCAGATCGTGAATTCAAGATGGGTCGTAAGGCAGCAGAGACTGCTCGCAACATCAACAGCGCAATTATCTTTTTACCACTCTCGTCAAAGCCATGATAAAGCAATGATCGAGGCTGCGACTCTTAAGAACAAGTGACTGAAAAAAACTCAACGTTGGCCAATTCTCTTGTCCAGAATCTGAAGCAAATTGAGAGGGCGAGGAAGTTAGGTGCCAAAGTAATGATGGTTTATTTCAGCCATTCGGCGGCCACATGGCGCATAACGAACGTTTCGAAAATCTAGAGAAAGGAGCTAGAAAATTTGGCTTCGTCTTCCATAAATGCTGGACCTCGCGTTCATCGATTGACATTTCCTCAAGCATCTCGCTAACTTCTTAGAAGTAAAACGCCCCTACGATCAACAAGATGCAGAAAAAGCTTTCCAAGAATTCGTCAAATCCCGACATACCGATTATTATGCTACAGGAATAAACCAACTTTCTTGTTGTTAGCAAAAATGTGTTTATTGTGACGGTTCCTACTTTGGTCATAAAAGATGTTTTTGCG